>JAGDYQ010000068.1:809533-820088 GCA_021962125.1 Bulinus truncatus
ATAATAATAATATATCAAAAAATATTAAAAATGCATAACTTAAGAAATTACCACAGTGTTTACGATATTCAATGTTACCCATTTCGACAATCAGAAAATTTCTCTTTTATATAAATATGAAAGGGGTGGTGGGTCCTGAAATTTGTTATATAACGTTTTAAAGGGTGGAAGGGCAAATTCTGGGGCTATTTTTCAATTTTGAGAGGATATAATAGTCGGCTGCCTAGTTTGTCTGACTATGACTTATTTAATTTTTCTTTTCTACTTTTTTGTTTTAGATAAATATATAACATGTTTATTTGTCTTTCTCGACCTTTACCTAGCCCCAGGCCCGTAGCCAGGTCAAAGTAAGCAGGGGAGCACCAATACCCAGCAAGGGGGCACCTTTACTTTCTTTATTTTTTCCTCTTTTCTTCTTTTTAAGCAGGGGGGGCTCTCCATACCTAGCGGGGGGTAGGTAGGCACGCCCCCCAGTGCCCCCCCCCCTTGGCTACGGGGCTGCTCTAGCCCTATTCCTCTTATGAATGCGAATTTTTAATTTCATTCAGGAAATCAGAATTTTCCATCACGTAGAGCTCTTCATTGTTCTGTGCTGAACGGTAAGGTCAAACTCAATACTGTTATATCTTTTATGCAGTTCCTTTCATGTATTTATTACAAATAATTAATATTTTAACGTTACCGTATTGCCGAAATAAAAAAAAATAGAACTTTGTGTTTAGACTGAGCAGTTAAAGTTTTAAAAAAGGCTGTTAAAATAGGTTGATTTATCAAATTATTCAGACATAGATTAAATCACTCGAATTTCTGAAATTTTGAAGACTTCTGTGGTAACTGTGCAATCGTATAGTAATAACGAATATTCCTTTAACATACTTGCTTTCTAACTCTTGAAATCAATTTATAACTAGATATGATAGTATGTTAAGTGCCTACCTGCAGTATACCCCATTAGCTATAAAAAATTTATCTCCTGTGCACTATGATATATGATTTTATTTTCTTCATAATGATAAATTATGTAGTTTTTACAAGTCTAAAATGTCTTTATTTTCATTTTATTTGTCTAATGGTTGACTGAAAACTCAGCCATTTATCTTTGGTTTGATACTTTGTTTAATAAATTTGGCTAAGATTTGTTAAAACTGTATTAGATCATGAATGCTTTATCACAAAATGAAGCAAATATTTTTCTTTGTCTACTCTCAATGGGATTATGAAACCTCTTTTACCTTTTCATTAATTATCTGATTTCAAAGTTTGTATATCATTGCAGAGCTCTTGTTGTGCTCTTCCTAATGGTATATTATAAATAGGGGTGACCTTTATTAAAATTTTTATTTTACATATCTAACCGGTGTTAATATTTAATAATATAATTTCAGCATAAGAAATCTATTTGCCAGACATCAAAACTGATGTGAGAAATATTTTGATAAACAGCGATTCTATAAACCTCCAATTTGATTCCCAAATTTTATAAATAGGATTGACATACTTTGGAATGCTTGAAATAGTTTAGTTGTGCCGTTGTGGTATAATGAATCACATGAGAAATAGGAAATTGGGTGATAAAACTATGTTCCCCTAAAGTTCCATTACAAATTCAATCACTAATACATACAATAAGAGGATATTGATAGTGAAAGTAGCTTTGTATTTTTAGATTGTTACCACCAGTGATATTATTAGGATATCATTATAAAATTCTACTAATGGCTGTGTTGTTTTGAAAACAAATATTTTCTTTGATGCAACAATTTAAAACTGAAATATTTTTTTTTTTCAGAAAAAAATGCTGCGCCAGGTTTTTCAAAAGGTTTTGCCAGTTGCAACTTTTAGCATTGCAGCGAAACTTTGTTGCAACTGCTGTAGCATCACAGAATCTAGATCCTATTCAGCAGCTATTTCTGGACAAAAATTAGAGATTACAGAGCTAAGTTAGTAAAATGTATTCATTTATTTAAAGCAAAATAAATAACCTTTTACTTCTTTAGATAATAATTTCTATATTATTAGCTTCCTCATTAAGTTCTTTGTCTTTATTTAGATCTAAAGGTGGTAAATCTTATTGATGCCAATTCACAGAATCTGAAGCAAGTTTAAATGAAATGTTGGCAATTTAGAGAGAGCTTATGGAGCTAAAGGAATTGATATGACTCTAGTTTCCAACCTTTAATTTTTCAGGTAAATTATCTTGCTATATTTTCTAATATAAGGATGAAATATTAAAGATATGCTTCAATATGATGGCATTATTATATATGTCACTCAGTTATTTTTTAGCAAATTTTTCAAAAGTGTCATTTATTTTTAGTGTTTAACAAACTTGAAGAATACTCTTGAGACTAAAAGATGTATGGTTGGATTAGCAGGCAAAGAAACTGGCTGTTGTTTATGAGAGTTATTATATGAATGGTGCATTAGTTTTAAGCATGTGTGTTTCATAATTTTTTTTTATGGAATATTACACCTAAAACATGACTTTAGAAGGTGTTATAACAAGTTGAAAAAATATGACTTTTTACCAGCTCATAACTTTCATTTTTTTAAATCACAAATAAATTTAGTAGCCATATTCTTAGAACAATGAATTCTTTTCAATAAAACAATTACTTAGGGTGCTTGATGCATTTGAAATTTCCGCGTGTAGTACCTATTTGAATACATATTCTTTAAAACTTGTTTTTATGGATTTTGTTTTTTTTTCTTAGAACCAACTCTAGTGTGGCCAGGGCTGAGTCCAGAGCAACAAGAAAGATTAGACAACAAGAAGAGGCTGAGAGGAAGCTGAATCAAAACGCGTTTAGCAACAGAGTTCTGCTGAAGAACCATCACCAAACATATTGGAGGGTTTTGAAGAGGCCTAATTATAAATAGTTATTACTAAATATTTATACATTAAAAGTAAATTGTAAAAGAAAATAGTATTTTTTTTATTTATTTCTAAGCGATGATAGTTAAAAATTCTAAATAAACCCTAGGGAGATATTCTGAGAACACTTAGTTCCTGCACCTTTTTGTTGTCAGGAGATTCAGATGATAAAAAGATTAAAAAAATGCTAATAATGGTTTATACAGATTGACTTGTGTATCTAATTTTGTCATATCATGGTTTATCTCTGAATTGTGACAACTAAGACTTGTGCAGGATTTTTCTAAATTCAAGACAATCCCAGTTAAATTGTTTCCTTTTATTCATACCATTAGTTTCTGGTCATTATTTATTAAATAGACAGGTTTTTATTAATTTTTGTGTTTTTTAATTAGAAATTTAAATGATGTTGTACTTGGTCTTGAAATTTAGAATTTTTATTCCATCTTTTAGCTCAAGGAATCCTCCTACATTATCAACAATGAATATTGGGGGGTGGGTGAAAATAAGTTGTTTTTTCTCCACACTTATATTATGGGGAAGGTATAAATGTCTTTGTTTTTTACATTAACACTGGAGCACATAATGATAGACTTATTGTTTGCTTATACTTACGGGACATTTCAATACAATTATATGCCATAAATGTAATGTCTGCAAATGTATACATTATTTTCCTTTACCCTTTTCATTGGTAAGCTGTGTGTGTATGTATATATATATTTATATGCATACTGTTGACACTGAAAAGTGTAATGATATTTTGCAAGTATTCTCTATTTAAACTAACATTCATACAAAATACATTTTAGGACATTTTTTGGGCTGTAGGTTTCTAAATAGAAGCTTTACTTTGTCCTGACACACAAACTTGAGTACCCATTGCTTCAGATTGCAAGCTTCCATATTTTTTAAATATTAGTTATGTTGTTAATAATGACATAATTTTTAATAAATTACATAGAAGACATTTTGTATTTTTTATTCTTTTGAGATTACTGACTAGATGCAGTAAAAAAATTTGTTCAATTGATAACAGTAAATGAGAACTAAGTCATACTTTTAAGCCTTAATTTTTGATATATATAAATGTATAATCATATAACAGTTAAACTGTGTATAATTTGAAATGTTCACAACTTTAATTTGATAATATTATGGACCTGCTTTACTTCAAAAATTAATTACTGGAATGACAAGCTATATATAATTGTAAATATTTAACTGCTAACATTTGATCGGGTATAGTAACAGTTAAAGTTGATGATTTTTTACAAAATTTTGCTTTAGATTGCTCATCATCAACACAACTTGGCGAACTTGACTTTCAGTTCATATTGGCCAGGTACAATGAGCATAACATCATCCTAAAATAAAAGCAAAAAGATCAACAATGAATGGCTTTTCATTAATATTGATATATTTTTAAATATTTAACTGTTAGCACTAATGATGGCTGCTAAAAATACTTTCTCTACCCTTAAAAGTAATTATATGTGATTTCAAGCAGTAATTAATTATAAGTGAGTTTCAAAATATCTTAAAAAATCGAAGATTTCAAAAATTTTAAAGTTAATGACATCATGATTAATTAAGGTGATTCAGCTGGAGTTGAATGAACAGTAACTTTAAGAAGTGGGGCATCTGCACTCCACTATAATAGTTAGATGGAGAATGAGCCACAATTAAGGTGCCACTCAAAAAGTGCAACCTCCACACCTAATGTATTTGTAAGTAGACAGTTTTCTATTTTTGCGTACAGTATTAATTTTTCAACATGAAAATCAATGAATATCATTTGAATATTGAAACATTCAAAAAAGGTCACTTCTTAGTGCATTTTCTGAAATACAGAATGTCAATAAATTATTGCCTTCATATGTGGTTTCAAAGTATGCACAAGTTGCTGCAACAGTAAGGTATGACTTATTTAACTTATTCAGTGTTATAACGATAATGTTTATGAAGTGCAACAAAAAAATATTTTTGTTCTTCCTGAATGGAGTACATAGTACTGATATTCGTACAAGTACTCAATTAAGGCCACTCTCAGTTCAGCTGCATGACTTTCTGTGACATATAACTTATCAGGAGTTATAGTCACACAACTGGAGTTAAATATATTGTAGCTGTATAATTCACATAGATGAAGCAGG
Source organism: Bulinus truncatus (assembly GCA_021962125.1). Taxonomy (NCBI): domain Eukaryota; kingdom Metazoa; phylum Mollusca; class Gastropoda; family Planorbidae; genus Bulinus; species Bulinus truncatus. Next base: position 814,565 of record JAGDYQ010000068.1, read on the forward strand.
TCGAACATATGGAAACGACCAAGAGATGACAATTCATGTGCTGTTAGTCTGAATAGAAAGCAATCCGGTACATTATACTTTAAATCAGGTTTACAATTCAACTTGTTTAATGGAAAGGGGAGTGCCCAAAGAAAAACTCAGCTGATGCTGCTGAATGACGTAAATAAGGTTATTCCTAAACAAGTAAAAGTCATTTTGACCAACGTAATTACTTAAATATACATCCCAACATAAAATATATATCATTCATAAAGAGCATCTAATGACTTTAAATAATGCCACTATTTGTGCCTTTTGAATACTAAATACTGATACAATATATGTCGACTTTCGGAAAAGCAAATTTAAATTGACGATGCACATTCTGTATGTAACTTATATTCTGTGCTTTTCACTTTCAAAACTTGATTTTTTAATAGAATTCCAATATACATCAAATCTGTGAAACAATTTTATGTTTTGTTTTCAATGATTAGTAGCATAATGTGATGCTGACATTCAAAGCTGACCTGATCACTTTGACGCATTTCCTCCAGCATGTGCCAGCTTGCTCTTCTATGTTGCTGGCTCTAGTGTCACATCAGCTAATGCAGTTAGAGAAAGTTTCATTACTGAATTCAATTATATACTGCAATAGCATGATTTTGTCTATTTCCATTATGTATTATTCCCCTCCCCCCAATAACTTATTGATTCATCTCCTGAAACAGAACTTTAAGACAAATAACTTGCCCTACTGCATATAAACTTTCGGCATTCAGAACACAATTTAAGTAGTTATTTAAATGTTTCCTATAATATTTCAGCATTCATAATGAGGAAAAGAGCATAGTTTATTTCTTACCGTAGAAACATCCAGTTCACATTGAGATACCGACTTCACATTGCCTAATTCTACCTTTAATACAAGATGCTTTTTATGTGAGATATCACACATTTCTAATTTATATTTTGGTGTTAATGGTTTAATTTCCTTAATTTCTTCTATAAGCTTATTATTTTTGGAAGTCGTGAATAATGTACTTTTCATACTTTTTTCATTCACCAAAATTGTCCAAATGATCAGTCCTTTTATGGTTTCCAGATAAATTTGAAAACTGGATATAAAAAGCTTTCTGTATCAACAGAGCCAAAGACTTTCTTTATATTCTTCATCTTCTTTTAGAGTATGGTTTTTTATTGCTCAGTAAATCATTAAAGTTTAGAGCTGATTATTGGGTTCAAAAGTTTCCTTTAAAAGAAGTGGTCTTCTGGCAAACAGTGTATGTTCTGGATAATTTCACACTTATTGTTGTGCTTCTATGCAGTCGTATGGCTAATTGGATGAGTGTTTCACCATCTACTGGGTTCTTTGTGTTTCTTCCAGCACTTTAATACTTTTGCACAGTTAATGGCAAAACAGACAGTTATAGCAAATGAATCTGTCAAAAAGAAATAATGAAAAATCTAACAATGCTCACATAGAATTTTTTTAAGATTACATGTAGATATGGGAATAGAAACTGTAATTTAAGCTTTTGAACTTGTTATCAGAAAGTTTTTGAGCATTTAAGATACATAAAAAGGACTTAAATAGAAGATTAATATTGCCCCTTCTTGGTAAATAATTGGCACACCAGCAACAGGGACTAAGATTCTGTGGGAGTTTTAGGCTCTGGCACTCGATTCCATGAGTTAAAAGTTGATGTATAAGCTTTTAGGTGGCTTTAGACTAAATTTTTAAACAAATAAATTGAAGAAGTTCAATTAAAAAATTAAATTTAAAATAAAATATTTTTCATTACATTTTTAATATTAATGACACAAAATAAACATTCCAATAAAAAGTTCCCTTATCCCCCAGGGCATATGGAGTCTCATAATTCATCTGTTTGTAACCTCAGCATATAAAGGGATTATGTGGTTTGCACAATGCTCAGCTGACTTTAATTCCCCTATTTGAGTCAGGTTCCCATTTAAAGCTGAGTAGACTTGTGGGACTTAAGCCAACATTAGCCAGAACCTGGAAAAATTCCCATGGTACTCTGCGAGGATTAACCCAGGAATCTCAGGTCAAAAGTTGAGCAGCTATGATCACTCAGCTTTCTCCTCCACCAAATAATAAAGAGTTGGAAATATAAATAAACTATATAATTTACTAATGCACTCAGCAAGTTGATTTAAGATGAAGGATACTTTATATATATATATATATATATATATATATATATATATATATATATATATATATATATATGACATTTAACAAACTTTCAGGAAGATTAAAAATTGTTTAATGAATTTAAATATTTGTTGACTGATTTACAAACTTTACCCATATAATGTAACAAGTACACACATATAGTGGTGATGGTGGAGCCATAGACTCTTCCCCTGTCCTTTATTTGTTGATTCTATAAATTTTCTATATGATAGAAGGGTCGTTTTCTGCCATATTATCCAACATTGCCCAAATTTGTTGGGCAATTTTTAGCCATAGTTTCTTGAATCTAGGTGTGCCATGGTCATTGAATGGTCAGCTTTGTTGTTGTAAGATATTTAATGGTTGGGAAAGCTACTAGTATAAAGTTACTGAATAAAAAAATAAAAATAAATAATATAAATTAAAAATAAGTCAGTTTTCAGTTTTGAAATTACACTTTAAAATAAAAGAAGTGATAATTATTATTAATAAAATAATCGATTTCACACTTTTTTGATTTACTTTGAGCACTTTGGCGACTTGGACTCAACTTTTTTTTTTAGTTTCCTGGTTTAGTCTTTTTACTGCAAAGATAGGCTTTTTCTAATTTTAATTTTACTGAATTCTTTACTCTGTACATTCCAGTTTTTACTTTTTGTTTTGTCTCATAAGTTCATAACTCAATCATCATTCAACTATTTATAAATGCAAATTATTAGCAAAAATTATCATAAAACCTGAGATGCAAAATAAACCATATATTAGATTTTATGGGACTCGGTAATTGTTTACGACAGTCCGCTTTGACTCTAAATGTTTATAGTACTAGATATTTAAGTTTGAAAATCTCGAACATAATTTATTGTCCCTATAATAGCCGATACGAAATTAAACGACATAAGAAACATTCATCGATGACAAAGCGTCCTTAGAGTGCGTACTACCGTAATAAACAAAGCAGCGAAAAAAAACTATAATTTTAAATTCAAAAGTACATTACGGTAATAGTCGTTAAAACATGTAATTGGCAACAAAATGATGCAAAACAAAACAAAAATGGATCATTCCAAGTGAATTTTTTAAATGCTAAAGTCAAAAACATTATGAAAATGCACAATCCTTTACAAAAACTTTTAGAAAGCATTCTCAAGGCAACAACAGTTAGTTCATAGCGACTTACTTAACCAAAAAAATAAAATTCATTACACTTCAAAATGGCATCGATATTAAATATAAGTTCTCATTTCTCACTATATGTAAGTCACATTAGTGAACTGAACTATGTTTCACAATGATATTAAAGTTGACTGTTTCCATTGTAAAGAACTTTGTATTTGATCTAATTTCAATGCAACTAAATTTGTGTGAGGTGCCGTATTTCCATTTGTCTAAGAAATTTTGCAGTTTTGGAGTAGATAAAACCTTCAATCCTTGCATACTTAAATTTTCACTAATTACAATCCTTTTCAACAATTCAGTCTGCTATTTACTATTTTTACATTAAAAATGACTAAAAATAAACTGATTTTGAAGAGAGTAACTCAAACATAGAGCATTTCTCTAATTAATATTTGAAGTTGCTAGTTTTGAGAAAACATAACAATTTAACATAAAACATTATCTATTATTCTTTTTTTAAATTTATCTATTTTTTTATACACATTTTTTGAAGTTGTTTAGAAACATCCTCAATAATTAACTATTAAGCTTAAATAATAATGCTTTCAGAAATAAAACTAAAGGTAAATAAATATGAACGTTATATAAATGAAACGAACATTTTTTAGTAAAGCGATGAATTGACGTGATTTTTTATAGAAGATCCTCTCACTCTGTATGAGACTGTAAGAGAGGCTCAAACCCCAAATTATTCATTGTACATGACAACATATATAATGAGGGAGTCCTTAATATTTTCTTTACTGAACGATAGAATTTATTAATAAAAAATGAATGATAGGCCTTCTTGTAAATAATTTTAGTAATATATAACACCAATTAAATATAGACCTAATTTGTAGCTCATCATAACACTTTGACCTCGTCACACTGGCTAGTTTTCCATTGACCAAGGTATAAAAAAAAAAACCTACCTCTATTACTTACGATTTAGTATATCAATAATACGTAGGTGACAAAAACTTTTTTAATTGATGAAATATATCTTTATAATTTTATGGGCATTAGATTAATGTTTTTGAAATAGATTTTTGGCAATATCACTATTTACCATCCAAAATTATTTTTGATACATATTATTAGATATTTAACATTAACTTATCGATCCTTTATAGAAATACAGTAAATTGGATTTAGTCAATTATTTATTATTTGAACATAGTCTGAAAAAGATGCTTGAATCCATGATAAAGAGTTCTGACTTACTACAATTTCAATGTCTGTGGAAAATTTTTTATATTAAGGCGAAACATGAAACAAAATTTATAGTCATGTCCAAATGTCTATTAAATACCTCAGAAACTGCAAGTTAGGATATAACCAGAATCATTACAATGGTCTATACTAGTGCTTTACAAATTTTGGTACACATGCCACAGTACACGAAAAGCTTTGTAGATGTACCTGTTGCACAAGGCTAAAGCGAAAACAATGAAAACCATGATCGTAAAAGCAATATTTAAGTTTATTGTTTACTACGAGGTACTCAATATCACTAAAAAAATGGGTCAAAAGTTTGGGAAACACTGGTCTATCAATCTGTTGATATCATCTCGTAGTTCCATCAGTCAGTTAACATTCGATACATGGAGTTTTTGTTTTCTATGAATTTTTACCAATTATAATGTGTGTATTACACCATTCAAACAATACATCATGCTGAACATTGAAACAAAGCTAATAATATCCTTTATAAATTTCACTATGAGATTTATACTACATAAATCACTCAGGTATAACAAAAGTAAATACCCTAATCAAGTGTATTTTACTTAGTATCTACAATTGTCTGTCTAATTCAACCCTTTAAGTACTCAGTATTTTTAAGGAGTGCATTGTAAATGTTCAAAATGGCCACAGACAAGAATTGGATATCTTCTTGCTGTTTTAATTTTTTTACTTATGTTTGTCGAATGGTTGATGGACTTTTAGCTCAAGTAGATACCTCAGATTGAAAGAGGAATCCTTTAGAGCTTTTGACACACACTCATTTTTTTCATTACAACCTTGCTTAGCGCTTATTAGGCATTCAGATGTTGCTTGGTTGCCTTGTTTTCTTTTTCCTTGAGGTTTCCTTCTCATTGCTTGCCTTATGATATAACATGCTGGTTTGCAAAAAGTGTAACAATTAGTAGAAAAAGGGATATTCAAAGTAAATCACTT
>JAGDYQ010000068.1:820588-942399 GCA_021962125.1 Bulinus truncatus
TTAATACATTAAATGTATAAAATTAGTCAACATTCAACTAAAAGTATAAAACTAACAACCACTGCTCATTAGATATATTTAGATGTTCTACTAAGGCTCATCCATTTATTAGGTCAACAACTTAATGGGGAGGTCGGAGGATATGAAAACATTTTTTATGAAATTAGTGGTTCTTGAGTTGGGACAATGGGGTACAGGCAGAAATGTCTGGCATCAAATGGAGCGGCTGTACAAGACCAACCCATGGTGTGAGCTGTGGAGAGTTGAACCGGCACTAATTGACAAGTTCCACATTGGGCATTGCCTAATCTGTTTGTACTTTTAGCTATAATACATTTCTAAATCTAACATTATTATTTTATTATTAAAAAGATACAATAAACTTTTGACTATCCAGCTAATTGTTGCGCAATGGCATTCAGACATTTCTGATACCTAACAATTTTAAAATAAATTATATATATAATAACCAAATGTATAACATTGGGAAAGAAAGAAGAAAACATAGGAAGTGGGATTAGGCCTTTTAATGATATGGCATATTACTTTTAAGTAGATGATACAAGAATTGAATAGTTACTTTATTTATGTCTATTTTTAATAAGTAAATAGTTTATTTATAAGCCGTTCTTCAGTTTTTCTTTCATGGTTCATAGCAGCTATAATATTCCTTATAAACTTTTGACTATCTTAATGGAATTCCTACTTACCATCAAAGCTTGTCACTACTGAGGTTATCAGTCCATATGTGTTGTCATGTATACTTAAAGTCCACTGTGGCCCAAGTTGAGCTAAATCTCTGGGTTCTTCAAGTTGCTGGACTCTGACCTGGCCATTAGCCAAACCAAAGAAAACCCATTGTCCATTGTTGCTAATATGTAAAAAAAATTAATACATTTTCATGGAAACATCATGTAAAGAAAAAAAGTTTTGAAAAATATATATATCAGAGATATCAGTCTCAAATAAAAAAAAAATGTTTATTAACTGTTGTAATCCTTCAATTCTTATACTGAGGTTTATTACACATTCCATGATAACAGTATACAAAGTACCTGTAATGAACAACCTGAATTGGAACATCTTCTGATTCAAGTACTGGGACAGCCTTCAAAGGTTTGTCAATATTGTCTGGCATCATTAGGGCCTGTTCTTCAGGGGAGGTAAATTTACACTCATACAAATAACCTGCATCAAAATCGCCCTGCCAAATAATAATATAAAGAGTTATTAGCTGATTTGACAGAAAAACTGTGTTCATAAGTAGAATTTCTTTTTAAATATGTTGTAGTTACAATATTACAGATAATTTTAGAAGTTAAAAAAAAAACAACTTTTTATACCACTAAAAACATTTTTTTTTGCCTAACTAAATGTAACCGATACAAAAGTTATATAGAAAATTAGAATAAAAATAGTTTGATAAAATATTTCTTAAGTTTTGGGTACATGTAAAGGGTTTAAGTGGCAGTGTGATAGAGTGCTCAACTGCTAACCAAAAGGTCCAGAGTTCAAGCCCCCGGGAGTGATGGGACCTTTCTTGGGGCTGATTGAAGTCCCTAAGTCCCTCCAGCTTATAAATGGGTACCCAATGTTTGTTTGAGTAAAGTAAAGATGGGTGGGTATTGTGCTAACCACACCATCCCATAGAATAGCTGTGGCAACGTACAGAAACAGATGAACTCTAATTCATCTGACCCAATAGTCTGTATAGGTTTTATATTAGAAACTTTAATTTTTTGTACTGGGTACATGTATTATTCTCTAAAAAAAAAATCTCAAAATGCAAATAATTACTTTATCTAGAGATTTGTGCATTATAAAAAAAACAACAAAAAAAAAAATGAGCACATATGCCTCTTACCATAGAAAGCCAAAATGTTCCTTCCTCTTCAGAGTATGAGGCATAAAGAATCTGGCTTGGCTCTTTTGGTATAAAAGGATGCCATTCTTTAAGTGGAGTCTTAGGCTTCAGATCTATTAAATAAAATTAGATTTATGTACCTTCACAACTCTAAATTTGAATTCAATCAGTTTCTGAAAATTGTGTGAATTCTAAACCAGTTCTGAATATATATGGCAAAGTTTAACAACACTAAATAGATGGCACTATAGAGGAAAACTACTGGGTAATCACATTTTAAATTAATGGTTGAATTATATAGTGAAGTTTTTAAAAATGTCTGTTTAGATTACAAATAAGTGAGTTTTAGGCATTCTAATTCTGATATAAGATTTTAATTTCAGACTAAATATGCGATTAACCTTGTGCTTCTCCATTTTGAGATTCTGTTTCTAGCCCTCTTTCTATTCTTTTTCTTCTTTCTTCTTCTTCCTTTTTCTTGTTAGCTTCCTCTTCAAGTCTAAGTCTTTCCAGTTCTTCTTCATGCTAATAAATGATCACAATGTATTTATAATTAAAATAAACTATATATCATTTTCATAAAGTTTATATCATTCTTATAATGTATCATACTTATAATGTATATATCATTCCTATCATGTATACACCATTGTATAATGTATATACAGCATGACTATATAAGTTTAGACTCAACAAAAAGAATCAGTATATTAAATGTTAGAATTTTTTATTTGGTTAACTTTAAGAATAATTTCAACTAATAGCTTAATCAAAATGACATTATTATGAAAATAAAATGAGCCTCTTTACCCTGAGATATGATTTTATACTTTTAAACTTGTATGTCTTCATAGAGAGTCCACTGATCTCATAAGAATGTGATGTATCAAAATTGCCTGGTTCTGGAGATTCAACCTCAACAACTACTCCATTCTCACAGACTACCATCACTGCTGCCTTTTTCTAGTTTTTCAAAACAGATAACAGTTTTTACTTATAGTAGCTACTCCAAACGAGATGTGAATTTAATTTTTTAGCACAAAAACAATACATTTCTTTATTTTACAGTACATTTTCTTGATAAAATTCATTCTTTACTACAAAAAGGATGTCATTTAAAAGATTGTTTTTATTAACACATTATGAATTTTGTTTTGTACATTAAAACTAATCTGTAAATTGGTAGTTCTTTAGGAAAAATTCCCCTATTTTATGCTTGAAAGCTCCCTTGCATGATATCGATATAAGATTAAACTCATTGAGTGTAGAAATAATAAATTATCAAGAAGGTTAAACAGTTCATTTTAATTACAACTTAAGTTTTATTATAAAATTCAAATTACTTTTATCAAAAAACTTTTCAAGAAATTGAATTTGCAGATGGTGTGACATTTTGACTATCACATTTTTGTAGCATATTAATCTTTCTATTTGAAAGCACTAACATATTTAAAGATCAATGTATTGCAAAATGTTAGAGCACATCGAAGAAAGCTCAACAAAGAATTTCGCCTTGTTAAAATGGTCACATGGTTAACTGATGTACCTGAATGGGCTATTTCAAAATTAAATTAAACTGACATTATGTGCTGAATTTTTAGTAAACATGTTTATAACTGCTACAAATTTGTGTAGAATTGTTTTCTTTTCTTTTTTTTTACTATATTTTTAATATATTTACACAAAATAATTTTTTTTTTTCATAACACTTTTCAGTTTTCAACAGGTCATGAGGCTTGAATCTCCATGGGTTTTAATAACTTAAAAAATTTTAGTCACTTATTAAATCAATTTAAAAAAAAATATTAATATCAGATATGTTAAATATCACTTTTAAATTATTTGTATTTTTTAAAAATTAATTTGTCAGTAAGCAATTAAAAAATTACAATGGATTACTAAAAAATCTTAGGAGTGATTCTGCTCTTTAAAAAATGTTCATTGATTACATTTTTTTATTTAACAAAATTTTGTATATACCAAGCGCCAGTATGATGAAGAAAAAAAAAACAGACAGACACATTAGTAATTTAGTCCTAGTAGTAACAAAAATATCTTAGTTATATTGTACACTTAACTTAGGTTCAAAAGTGCTTTTTGTACTTAGGCTTCGTTTTTTATAAGCTTGCTGTTTTATCTTTTAATAGTGAAAATGGTAGCATAGGAGAAAATATATTCAAGGAATATTTGACTTAAAATCAAGACAATCAAATTTAGAGAGTAATTTTTTTAATCTGCCAACACATACTCTTTAGCCCTGGTTAATATTTATTTAAAAATACATATTTTACCATGCTTTTTTATAATGTAGCTGTATGTGTATTAAGACTAAAGGAAAATCAACTTTCTTTGAATATATTGAAATTCAATGATTTAGATTAGTTTGATAAAATGAATAGTAAAGCATTCATGATAAACAAAAGAGGTGTACATTTTTCTGTTTGAGGTTCAAATTTACAATCAATTAAATATTACTGTAAAGCATAAAGCAGCTATAGCCTAATTGCTGGTTACGATACTATGTTGACATACTAGACCTAATTTAAACAGATAAAACTTATAGTGTGTTGTAACATGTCTTTGTGATTTTCACAATTTTCCTGATTACATTATGAATTATTTCCGCTCAACAAATAATTTTGCCCCATTTTCCGTCATTTGTTTATAACTTGAAAGGGGAGGGGGTTAAAATGTGTTAGGTCAGAGTCCCACTGCCTGAGAAAAATTACTTAAACTGTGTTATCGTCTAGCAAAAACACAACAACATGAAGATATGGTCATCATACATTGTTTTAACTCAGGACCATGTTGTATTTGGCACAATTTTAAATTTGCATTTGATAGCTAACTTAATACATGTAGCTGTAAATAATTTATTGCTAATTTTTAAATTATATTTAAGTAATTATATATATATATATATATGCATAAGGATTATTGTATTATTTTATTTGTAGTTGGGCTTAGGACTCTGTATGAAGCAGACTACTGGGTACAATTCAGAGTTTTGGTCCAACTAATCAAATTCACCTAGTCAAGTTATGTACATATTAATAGTTTGAACATTTAAAGTGTACATTATTAATGTTGTTTAGTTATTTTCTAGTTTTGTTAGTTTATCTGATGTACGATGATTACCATATCTACAAAATCATCCAGTACTAGCTGTCAACATTGAAACCTATAATATCTACAAAACTTCAATCACACACATACTTAAAAGTTATTACACATATTTTACACCCATTTTATATAGTTTGGGATAGTTAAAACAAATAAACACAAATAAAAAAAAAATTAAACAATATTTTGATCAGTTGACAGGGTTGAATCATTCAGGGTCAAACTGCCAATGATCAAAATGGCAGAGTCAACTTGTTGGGGGTCAAATTGTCTGGGGTCAAAAAGTCAAGCCACCCAAACTAAAACTAAGTTCAATCTTACTTTAGTAGTTTGATTACATTTATTCTATGCACTATGAAAATTTTGAGCATATTCAGCAAGTATGAGTGCAATAAAAACTCATGTTCTGGAGAAATAATTGACTTACGAATTTCTCAGGAGTCCAAACTAGCTGTCTAACAGGACCAGGCACTTTTATAAATCCAATGGGGTCATAGACATCTCCAACATACAGGAAAAAAACTGTACCATCTACACTCTGTTAATAAAATTTAAAGAGTACTAGGTCTAAATATTATTCATAAACATTTTGCTTTTTTTAAATTTCCTATTGAATAATGTCTGATGATTTTTTTTTTTTACAAAGTGTAAGATGAGTGTAAAAATAATATCTTAATGGTCACATTTAAGAATTTTAATTACAATAAGTTTATTTGTATTGTAATATTAATAATTATTTTTAAATATCTATACTGACTCCTGTTGCTAAAACTTCTCCTTTCCCATCAAAAGCCATGGCTGTTACTTTTCCTTTATGTGGTTTGAAGGCTTGTTTCAGAGCTATCTCAGCTTCATGTTTATCTTGTCGTCTGAGACTTTCTTCATCCACTTTATTTGATATATTTAAAACTCGTACAACACCATCACCAAAGCCTACAACGACTGAGCCACCTTTTGGATCAACCTAAAGGATAGGTTATAATTTGATTAGTTAGGATCAATTAGTAATATGAGCCACATAACTTATGCTTACAGCTAAAAAACAAAAGCTGACATGGTTTGGACAAGTTTCACACCACTTTGCAAAACTGAAATATGGGTTACCCTGGAACTAGCACAAAGGAGAGGCCATCCAAGAAAACTAGAAAGAACTGGATTGCTAATTGCAGTATCCATGAGGTTCTCACAATGAAAAAATGCTTAAGTGATAAATTAATGATAATTAACTAATTTATTTTAAAAAGTATTCCTTACTGAGAGGGGGACCCAACTAATTGCTGTTCCTCCTGAAGTGAATTTGGCTTCTGCAAGTTGTTTCATTTGAATATAATCATAAACTCTCACTGTACCTATAAAAAAATTAATTTTAAATATTAAATATATTACCAGCATTAACAGGACTACAACTTTATATGGCTGTACTTCCAAATGCCACCATTAGCATTCTACAATTAAACCATAATGACATATACAACAACAGAATCTTTTTTTACTGTAAAAAAAAATATTCTTAAATACTTCATAAAAATACTCATTTTATTCATGTAAAATACACTCTACTGCAAAAGACAATAAATAATCATTCTTCTTCCATTGGCTCTATAGCCCATTTAGGACCCTGGCCTGAATAAAGAATCATAACTTTAGCTGTTTCAGTTTAAGAGTAATCCATTGACATTGAGTCAATTTAAATTTGATCAGATGTGATTTAAAAAAATGTAAATGTGTAAGCCATTATCTTTGGTATTCTTATAAGAAGTAGTCATAATGTAATTAGAAAATCTCCCCTTCTTGACCCTGATGAGGTCCTTTAATTTTTTCGTATTTTAGTGATGAAATGTAATTGGTTTAGAATTTAAGGCCTGCCTTTCAAGATACCATGAAGTAATAGGTGATGCTTGACATGTCAACTTTGTAAACCCCATGCAGTTTTAATAATGATGAATGTAAGTCACATTTAAATTTCTTAAATATCCTAATCCTGATAATTATGAACACAAATAATTAGCTATGAGGATTCTATAGTAATAAAAAAAAAGGTGCTTACCAATTTGGCAGTTTTTTGTTAAACGATGCAAATTTCTATGCTGCTTAGCCAAACATACATAAAAAGTTTTATTTGTATATAAATAGATTTCTTTTTAGCATACCAGGATGCCATCCCAGTATATAAACTTTTTTTTTAACCTCTTAATGTTTTTCAACCAAGCCAAACTATTTCCAGATAAAATAAAATGAGCTACATTTACTACAAAACTTACTGTCCAGACCAGTTGACACAGCAAGATGTGTCACAGGTGAAGTAACACAAGAAGATATTGGACCGGCATGGTAAGTAAATAATTTCTCAGGAGTTTGAGATGTGTGAGAAAATGATAAATCCAACTTCCAAATGCCACCATTAGCATCCTACAATTAAAATATAATGACATATAAAACAACAGAATTTTTTTTTTACTGTAAGAAAAAAAAATTATTCTTAAATACTTCATTGAAATACTGAATGATTAAAAAGCAGCAGTTTTTCACTCAAAACAAATAAGCATGTTTATCAATATTTTTCATCAAATTTTCATCTTAACAGAAAACAGTATAGTTTAATTTGACAAAAAAATTGAATTAGGTAACTTAATTATAAATATATAAAAATAAAATTCTAAAATTAGTATGTTGTATTATTCAAGATATTAATACAATCATACACCCTTTAAAGTGGGGGTGCATTCCAACAAAGGATAGCACTAAAAAACAAAACTATACTAAATGGGGCAATTCTATCATATAAAAAAGGGTGATATGTGCAGTAAATTATTATAGAAGTTATCCAAGTAAATATATATAATAGATAATAGTGATGGGACAGTTTCAGAAATTTTATTGATGCAGATTCAATTCCGATTCTTTCTTAAACACCAAATCTTGATTCCAATTTCCGATGTAATAGTTTAAATAAATAGAACAGACAAAATATTATTGATTAAGACTTCTTTTCATCAATGACAAGTAGGCAGTAGCTACATGTATTGGTTTTAGTATTCAGCTTTAGATAAAAATTTTATTACAAAGAAAGCTAGGAAACTGTTACATAGCAAATAGCCTTAAAAATAGAAGTTAAAAAAATTTCAATATGATTTTGAATGCCTAAATCATACAGCAACTTGATGATATCAAATGAGGGAGAAATGCCCAATTCATGAAATTTGCTCTTAGATAATCAGCTACAAAAATATAAACTGAATACATTCTGACCTGGGCATACCAAATAGTTGGCTCATTTTCTTCATCTATGGACTTAACAATGCTGTATAACTGAACATCTGATCCAACTTTCATTTCATTCATTGGATCCATTTCAAATTTACCAGAGTCATCTGTGGCATCAGCAGTATCAATTGTTTCAAAATCCCAAACCTATAGTTTAAATTAAAAAAATGTATTCTTTTATTGAATTTCAAGCATAAAGATTAAACATATAATTTAATGAAAAGCATGTTAAACAAGGGTAAAGTTCATGCAAAATGAACTCTTATATTCAATAAGTGTTTTTTTTAATCATTATAAAACACATGAAGCTTACCCTGATATATCCATCAGCACCAACTGTCATTAGCTCTCCTTCATCTAAAAGTATCTGCATAATTGGACCTTGATGACAATTCTTTTTACCTTTACACATTATCTCCACTTTAATTAATCCACCTTCCCAGAGCAAAAGATTTCCCCATTCAGCTCCTGAGAGAACCTTAAAGAAAATGATAATTAACGTTAGCAAAAGAGTAGAATTATTTTTAGTTAAAAATATTATTATTCAATGCAACAGATATTTAAAAAACCTGGGGGTCTCTGGTCCTCTAAAGGATTATTAATCAGTTTCATTCTATAAAGCTCATATGTATGCAATATGAGCATTTTACCAAATTAATGCAATTTTCAAAACTAAAAGACATGCCTGATTATTGAAATGAAATGCTATATTTTAATTTTTACAGCTCTTTTCATTTTTTATAATTTTTTATATAGTAGACATGAAATAAAAAAAGTAAGCTATGACATTTGAAATCTTATTTGGCCTTAAATTCAATAAAATTTAGTAATTAAGTGTATAGATTTATATCATTATTACTAAATTTGTTTTTAATACCTTTTATATCAGGCTGATTAAATTCATTTAGTTTTTAAGACAAAAATTGTTTGAGAAAAAAAATCAAACTGGCTCCTCTATGCTTTTCTCTAATTTTATTCAGTCATAAAATTCACAAGTTTGAGTTAAATAAAGATTCCCTTTTGAGTCATTGGAGACCATAGAAAATAGTTTAAATATTTCCAGTATCCGTGGCAAAGTGGGATGTCAACCTGACCCAAGCACTCACAGGGTGCTTGAAACTTAAACCTTAAGCTAAAAGATTCTACCACAGGACCACCTCATCCCGAAAAATGCAATAAAATTTAATTCTCATTATTTAAAATATAATGCTTGTATGATATACTCATATTATTGCTTGCTACCTTTCCATCAGGCAATTCTACATAGCCTTCTATATCAGAAATCTCTGTGCGTCCAAATCTACCCAGTTCTCCTTGAAGCTTTAATCCTGTGAAAGTGTCAGCCATTTTCCAGAATCTAAAATAATTAAACAGTTGTAATTTATAAAAAATGCTTCAATTTTATTTTTTGTGTGAATTTCAAACAAATGAGTACTTGAATTCCTTTGATTAAAATACTGTTTCATTTATCAGACATCCAATAAAATACAAAGGTAAAATTGTCTAACTTTAAATTTTTTGAAATATAATCTACCTAATATGTCCAATACCAGCAGTAGTTAACTGCCCTTCTAGCTCAGGAGCAAATGAAACTCTGTAAACATCTTGTGAAAAGGATTTGGTTCTAAGAGTAGTTTTTTCTTGCCTCCAGTTCCACAATGTGAGCATAAAATCTGGATCACCACCTTGAGATGCCAGCAGCTCACCATCAGGGCTATCGGTAATTATTAAACTTCATATAATTTCCAACATTTATAAGGAAATTTTATAAGAGTAATTTTCAACATAAAAAAAATTATTTCAATAGATGCTACTAGAGCTAAAAAAAATTCTAGTGTAGATTAAATATTGTGCTAGTGAAACACTTAAATGTTAATGAAGAGTATGCCAGTAGGCCTACCTAAATGTTAATGAAGAGTATGACTCTTCAGTTCCCCCTCTGAGAATTCTGTAAAGTTTGAGAGATGGAAATTCAAAAATGTTGATGCTGGGAGAATGACCTTTTTCTCCTACAGCAAAATACATATGACTGGGATGAACCTGAAAAATTTCAAACATTAAATTAAGCAAAACATTATTTTAATAGGATCCTAAAGATACAGAGATTTGTTTTTTTTTACCTTGGTAAAGAAAATTAAAAAAAAATAAAAAACTAGTAATTTATTGCAAAATATATCTTAATGTAAGTTGCAAATATATCTTAATGTAAGTTACAAATATATCTCAATGTAAGTTACAAATATTTCAACAAAACATACACATATTGCTCCTATACCGCAACCACTGATGGAACGCAAGTAGTTCTGCTCCTTGCTTTTTAAATTTACTATTTGAACCAAGTTTCCTGCAGCAAAAACAACATGGTTTTCATCAAGAAGATGAAGATTGTTTCTTCGTTTGCAGTCATAACCATATGAGTGCCTAAAGTACATTTTCAGAAAATTTTCAATTTAAAATATCAACTATAAATCAATATAAGTCATAAAAAAAGACAACATAATTCGAATAAATGAAACTTCACAACAGAGTTATAATATTTCATTTATGAAAATTAATAAATCATCAATTATTACATATAAGAAATGCAATTATACCTCATTGACTGAAAAAACAAATAAACTTACTTTAAATGTAATACATTAACTGGCAATCCAGATTCCTCAGTTACTTTAGGTTTTGAAACAAGCTCTTGAAAGTTATAGTAGAAATCAGCTGGAATAAGCTCTTCATCTTGATTATCTTTTCTTCTGCTTGTCACTGTAATGATTTCTTCTTCTCCTGATTTTCCAGTGTCTAAATTGTCACTCTCTTCTTGCACTTCATCAGTATTCTGAATATCTAAAAAATAGAGAAAGAAAAAGCTATAATAGGATCTTTGGAAAAAAATACATTATAGAATTATGAAAAAAATTAAAAACAGCAAATATACTTTTTAACATTCTAAATTATATGTGTGGGATTTGATTGGTATTACTGTTTCTTTTCAATTTATTAAATTAAAAAAGGATGAATAAAAAAGAAACTTCATTTAAATGTTCTAAGTATCTTCCAAAAATGAGAAAGACTGAGATTCTGATAACAAAAATTTCAAGATGTTTCATTCATTTAAAAATCTTCATTTATTTGTTTTATTTAAATACATCATGAAAAAAAATGATTTTTAATGTCAGCCTCTTGAAAATGTTGAGACATACTTTTCAAAATTTGATGAAATATTTGTTATCCAAGGATCCCATATCTCAATTTTAACTGTATAAAAATAATACATTATTAGTTTTAAAACATCCTTTAGTCTTGAAATGTCTTCAACATCTTCAGACTCATTCACATTATCTCTTTCCTTATCCAACTCTTCTTCATTTTTATCAATCTGAAATATAAAGTAGCCAAATATAACAAATATTAAAAAAATAAACAAACTATGGAAATTTAATACAAAAATAATTATGTAGATAAATAGAACAAACCTTCTTCAGTTAATTTAGATAAATTTTCCTCATTGTTTTTGGGCAATGTTGTTCTTGTTTCGTTCTCATCACTACTGAGTACTGGTGCAACATTATGTTCATTAATATCAGATGTTTCTATTCCATGTTGATCTTCTAAATTTCCTTCCACAGTTGCCTGTAAAGCTGTCATTTTTTGGTCTTCCAAGGAAGTAGGATCTTCCTCGCTAGTTTCTTCATTGTTAATCTTTTCAGATTTTTCTGACACTTCAGCTTCAACATTCTCTTCATTATTATCCACCTGTTCTACTTCAACTTTGACATTCTCTTCAATGTTATCCACCTGTTCTACTTCAGCATTAACATTGTCTTCAATGTTATTCACCTGTTCTACTTCAGCATCGACATTGTCTTCAATGTTATCCACCTGTTCTACTTCAGCGTCGACACTCTCATCATTGTTATCGACCTGTTCTACTTCCGCTTTGACATCCTCTTCATTATCTGCCTCCTCTACTTCAGCTTCAACATTCTCATCATTGTTATCCACCTGATTTTTCTCATTTTCAACATGTGCAACTTTTAAGTTTTCATTCTCTTCCTTTATTACCACATCATCCTTCAAATCTGCTTCAGGAACAACACCTTTATGGCAAGAAAATGAAGTTAAATTTATATTTCAAATCTTTATTCTTCTTTAAAAACTATTAAAGATCAGCACAGATATGTGATATTATTATTATTATCACAGCCAAAAATGTTTTCATTAAAACTGTTATAAAGGTGCATAGGTTGTACTATATAAACAAAAATATCAAAATGGCCTGGAATGTACATACTCTCTTTGAGTTCACATAGTGTAACATAATTTTTTTTTTAATGACTTATATAAGCACCCACATTGATTCATGTTGTGAGACACCCAAGCTAATCATGCTGGCCTGCTTGGTGTTAACAGGTTTTTCATTTTAATCTGCATAATGGCATATTAAAATTTTCAGGTTAAGTTAGTTGATGGTATGTTAACATAATTCACACTACAAGTTATC
This sequence comes from Bulinus truncatus, assembly GCA_021962125.1. Lineage (NCBI taxonomy): Eukaryota > Metazoa > Mollusca > Gastropoda > Planorbidae > Bulinus > Bulinus truncatus. Next base: position 833,335 of record JAGDYQ010000068.1, read on the forward strand.
AGGTGTTTGAGTTTAAGTTAGTTAAAGGTATGTGAACATAATTCACACTACAAGTTATCAGGCTCATTTTAATATAGGGAATGACTTGTTTAAATAAATATATTAGAAGTTATTAAAGAAATGTTTTTCTGACCCAATAGGACCATCATTATTAATGATTCATGTAAATAGTTCATTGGGTGGCGTTGGTAGTGAGCCAAATCTTCAATCTGTAGACCTGTCTACATGATTTGGGTTATGGGGTTAAACTCCTGCCCTGTACCAGTCACCTACCTAGTTCTGTTGTGGTGCCAGCATGGCCTATGCACAATCAATTATGGTGGTAATGAAAGAAGGGCACTACAAAACAATCCATGACTGGTTTAAAATATTAAGAGATAAATATGACAACATTACAGGGACTTTTCAACAACAAAAATTTTTTATATTATTCAAGTTTATCTTCTGAAGATAACATTAGAATATATATTATTTAAGTATTAAATTTGATATAATCCTTCTCAAGCATAAAAAAAATATTATGAATGAAATTTTTAGTATAAAATCGTCAAGTTCATTTGTTCCTAGAGCATTGGAGTACTAAAAACTAAAATATTTAAATGAAGCATTGAATTGAATATAAATAAATACAAAGAGCTATTTTTGTAATTAATATAGACTAATATAGCCATAATGTTGATTTAGAAAATATGGTATATGCATGGGCATGGATGATGAATAAGATTGCTGAAAAATGTCTTTTTTCACTTATATTTAATTATTCAAGTTTCTCTGTAAAATTTTTTTTTCTTTTTGTCCTACATTTGTTACACAGCTCTCAGGTTTAATTTTCTTCAGAAGGCAGACTGTATTTGAATAAAAATATCAATTTATTAAAATTATTTGGTATGCTACATTGGTATTAAAATCATTTTGAATAAGTAATAGTCTATTAAATAGAAGATCTTCAGATAAATTATAGTTGATACAATTTATTATGCTAACTCTAGTTGTGCAATGGCAGGCTTTCCAAAAATTTGTAACACAGTAGATGGTAGCTTGTGAAAGCATAACATAAAGGAAAAAAACATCTTCTTAAGAATACTATCGGCTAGTATTTAAGGGTACATATGATATATATTAAATTATTATTATATGTATATGTAAATATAATGTAATTAATGCCTATAATTTAATCATATTGAATTTATTTCGAATTTAACTTAATTAACTGCTAGAAGAACATAGTATTTTATGCTGGTCACAAGGCAAAGTTTGCATAATAAAAAATTGTGTAAGCTGTTGTATTCTTGTTTAAAAAATATCATCCTTTACCAATAGATTTTATCTCCGATGAATCGTTTTCATCCATATTTGATCTTAAATTGTTGTGCCAGAGTGTTTCTAGGGAAGCATGCGCATGCGCACTAAAATTGCCGGTATTTTCCCCCTCGATTTTATCTCGGTGTATATATACTAAGTTTTTCGTGTTGTAATTTGGTGACAGGGCTGCTTAAACTTGGATAATAATTTGTCACCAGATCCAGATTATTTTGGAGCCATTTATATATATATATATATATATATATATATATATATATATATATATATATATATATATATGTATATATATTATATTAGGGTGATTCATCATTGCATGGTAAAAAAAAAAATTCTCCGATTCTAATGCATTGTGGCTCATTTTTTTCCTTTTGTCAAGCAAATCAAGAAAAACTAAACTTTTTTGAAAAAATGACCACTTTTAGAGGTCGCACCCAAAGTTTTACTATATGAGATAATGCGGCAGTTCTGATGTGTCGCTTGCTTGCTTTTGCTATAGTGCAATTTTAGTTCATTGTAAAATTAAAATTATACCATGATATTTAAATGTTAGATTATAATTAATTTTATTATTCAAGCTTGCTGGATAATAAAGTCGTTTTTGACTAACTACAACTTATTGAATTAATATGGCATCCACATCAAGTGGTAATTCTCAATGTGTATTGACAAGACGTATAACTGAAGTTTGGTTGATTGGACAAACGGATTCTTGTCTACCTAGCGATGTGTTACTATTCTTGAAGATGGTTTTCTATAATCGCAAGGTACTGAAGAAGACAATATCCGAAAGCATTAATGTAATTGTTAACGATCTTCAAAAAGAAAAACAGTCGAAGAGAATCATAGAGTAGTTGAACACGAAAGAAGACATCAGAAGGCTGCTGTTACTACTTGTCTGCAAGCAACAGCGAAAGTGAGGATGAAGGTAAAGATGACAATTTTGAAATTGAGATTCCTGTTTACTACAAGAAGCTTCTGTCAGAGAGTTCGATGCCAGACGAAGAAATTTGAAATCAGAATTTCAATTTAGAAGTAAATGCCCTCGATTGAATTGTAAAATGAGTAATAATCAGCAATAGCCCTGGCTTGATCCTTAAGATGCGAGTTTCTAGTTTTGTCATCAAAAAGGGATTCAAAACTAAAAGGGAAAATGCTGGTTTATTTCTACTGAAAAAAGAATTTTCAGTGATGATAAAATAAAATGAAGGTAGGGTATAAAAACAGTTATTCTAAAATAATCCTCAGGCAAATCAACTTTTGGATTTCCCCTGTTCATTTGTCTTCCGGCTTGGCGTGGAGGTTGAATGTCGACACCAATGTCATCTGCGACACCTTTTGTAACTCTAAAAATTTCATTATACCTCTCATCACAATACTGTCGACCAATGTAGTCAACAATTCTTCAATGTATGTTTGTACTGCCAGTACATCTAAATGAAGTGACTGCAATTTTTGGGTCACAACTTCTAGCTTTGATGAATATTTTCGAATAATAACTAAACAAACAACAAATATAGGAATATATCCGAGGAATTCTTCTGTGACCACCATTTTCCCATTTTGTTCTTTAACTAATCTAACACCAAGTGACATCTACTCAATGCCTGAAATGCCACTTGTCTCGTTGGCAAGTGTAGAAAATGCTACTGAATTATTTGCTTCACGAACAATGTTTTCGCGCAAGAGAAACCCACAAATTTCGATTATAGTGTTTTGAGTAGTTGTCGAGATTTACTTAGCACTACAAGAACCAATTGACAAATAATGACCAGGAACCAGGTCATAAAAATTACCAGAATTTGATTCTTTTCCACGAAGTGCTAAATCATGCATGACGCAAAATAGGATTGTAGAAATGATGGGATCCAGTTAGTTACTATTTTCTTGAAATTGTTTTCTAAATGATTAGTTCAACTGCTCATCTATAGAAACTGCTTTGGCTTCAAATCATGCAACAAAATTGCTTGCATCTTCATGAGTCTTTGTGCCATGCGCTTTGCATCTGGCTAATTGCATCTTCGTTGAAATCTTTAAATTTTGTGAATGGTTTGATGACAAATGCCCCCTAATTCGCTCGAATAACTTTTTTGCGGAAACAACAAGCAATATTTGCAAAAGGCACCTTTTAAAATACAAGCCACGGTGAATAGTCTGATAACCATGCATATCTAAAAACTCTGTTTCCATCATTGTCAGATCTAAAATCATACTTTTTATCAGGGGTCTGAATTAAGTAAGCATTAATTTAAAAATTCACTCAGTGGCAGAAGATTATAAACCAACAAGAGTTGCCAGATAAAAAAAAAAGCTGAAACCTCCTTGTGTTTGTTGTCAAAATGTTTGAATTTTCAAATGCATTTATTTATTCCATATAATAATTAATGTTTATACTCAAATTTAATTGAAAAATGAACCTGTAATGGCATCGCCAGTTAAATTTTAAAAAGTGTATTTGTGTCCCCCACCTGGAAAAATGTCTAGCGACGCCCATATATATATATATATATATAATTAAAAAGCCATCTATATCAGGAATCACCAGACTTTTGTCACAGCGGGCCGGACAGCTGACAAAATCGCGAGCGCTGGCCACATAATCATTTCAATTTCTAATGTTAATTCAAGAAGATTTAAGTACCGTCGGTTTTTGTGTCTTAACATAACATTATATTCTACAACTTCTTATTTGTATATTATTGGTGTCTAGAAGTAATATATAATAGCTTCCTAGTGGTTCTCAATCTTGTACACTTCACGACCTACTTTAAATATTATTTAGTTTGCGCGACCAACCTGAAAAATCTTGTTTACACTCATTTACAGCTTTACAGATTTTTCTTTCCTCGGTGGCCTGAACATAAATAATTCAATAATATTGATTTTACCCCAGCCTGCAGTTGTTTCATGAGTCCAACTAAACCAGTCTCGTAGCACTTGATTAAAAATGCCAATTATTACCTATATCAGGGCCAGTTTTAGAAATCTCGGACCCCAATTTTAAACTTGTAGGCCGGGCCCCTAGCCCCATAAACAACCAACTTAGCCTGATTCTTATTTCATAAACACGTTGTTTTTTTTTCAATGTAAACTTTAATTATAATACAGGTGTATTATTATGATAGTCATTAAAAAAATCGTCAAAAATTGGAGGTAGAGGGGGGGGGGGGTCTGAAAAAGTTTGAGAGTTGTTAACATGGGGGGGGGGGGGAGGTGGGGTGTTAAAATTTTTGACATCAACAATATCATTATTTTGGTAAGTGCACTCGTTATTTTGGCTAAGGATACAATTTGAAACTTATTGTATGATATTAATGAAATTAAACAATATATATTATCCGATCAATAGAAAAAATTGATGGTATCTATTTTACATGAATGTTTAATTGTTATTATAGTGCACTAGTGTATACCCTTGGAACTATTTTTAGCCATTACAATTTTGAAACAAATTAAATTTTGGAATTACCTAATATGTAACTCAGTCTAGGTATTCTTTCAGATATTCCTGTCTGGCCAGCGTTCATTAAGCAATCTAAAACTGGTGGAATATGTTTTAAGATGTGAAATGCTGTATGGTAAAGCGTTCATTAAGCAATCTAAAACTGGTGTAATATGTTTTAAGATGTGAAATGCTGTATGGTAAAGCGTTCATTAAGCAATCTAAAACTGGTGGAATATGTTTTAAGATGTGAAATGCTGTATGGTAAAGCGTTCATTAAGCAATCTAAAACTGGTGGAATATGTTTTAAGATGTGAAATGCTGTATGGTAAAGCTTTCATTAAGCAATCTAAAACTGGTGTAATATGTTTTAACATGTGAAATGCTGTATGGTAAAGCGAAAGCATTTCTTTTGTTAACCATGGACAGCAAATTTCTTTAATTAATTTCATTATTTTTTAGCTATTGAAAGTGCGCCGAAATAGTAATTTTGAAAATAATTTTTAGATAATAAACCTACATCTGTGATCTTCCGTATTATAATTCACACTACTCTACAAAATCAAAACAACACTTTGCCTAGATCTCATTTGTACATGAAAAGGTCATGATTGATGAAATAAAAGAAAAATAAGGTAAATAATGATATGTCCTGTTGGATGTCAAACTGCAGAGAAGGTTAGGTCAGTGAGTGGACTATAAAATGTGCACAGGTCCACAAATCATAGTACTAGCAGGGCTCGATTTACCGGCACTGAGAACTATCATCCCCGGCTCTGCTTTAGCTAATATATCTCTGCCGGGGATGAGGCCATAGATATTTATCCCCGGCTCTGCAGAAATTAATTTTCATCCCCGGCAATGGTTTTTTCTTAAATCGAGCACTGAGTACTAGTGATATATATGTACAAAGAGTACTATGAGCTGCTTACCTACTGAACGTTTAATTTTGTTTACAGCACTTCTTTAAAATGGAAGAAACAACTGACTAATCAGTCGATTAAAAACCATTTTCTAGAATGTCTAGTGCCGAATCTTGGGACTTAGACATGAGATAATGTACTCATTATTTAATGGAAAAAGAATTTTGGGAGCCCCCTTAAGCTGGGGCCCGGGGGTACTTTCGAATTTGGACCCCCCAGGTACGCCTCTGAGCATGTCCATTACGATGAAAAAAAACAATTATCAGTTTAAACATTGAAATTTCACTCATACACTAGGGATTAAAGCACAATGCATTGAAGTAGCTGATGTGTATAGTCAACTTCAAGATATGTCAGAAAATGTTGGTCGTAACTATAGACTAAATCTAAAGCAGCCAATTTAGATCTTTTAATTTTCTTATTAATGTGTGGGTATATGCTGTGATGTTGGTCACGATTATTGTCAATGATTGACTAAGTCGGCAAATGACTGCAAGTAAGGCTATAACTGACTATTCGGAGTATACATAATAATGGAATGAAATCATGGGAAGGGCTACAGACAAAGACGTGTAAGAAGCGGGCGAGTTTGAAGTAGGCCTATGTTATTTAACGTTATATTTGTGAGGAGGGGGCAAATTCATACTTTTTTTTTCTGTAAGTTTGTATTTTAAAAAAAAAGGGGGGGGGGGGTGAAAAATTGACGTAATTTTACTAGGGGGGGGGGGTCACTGAAAGTTTGACAGTTGTTGAAAGGGGGTGGGGGGGGGGGTCTAAAAAGTGCTAAAAATTTTTGACGAAATTAATGTTCAAGGAAATGCAGGGATAACAATTAGCCGGCCTGTCAAAGTTTTCCCGGAAACAACAAAAATAAATTTAATAAGAAATACTATGTATAAAAACAAAAAAATACTGGCATGTGCAAAAAAAAAAAAAATAATTTGCCTAACTTTTTCACTTTGATAAAATCCTATTTGCCATCCGTGCGTTAAATATTGTATTGATAATACTAACTGATTCAAAAATAATTACCTTCAACTCATTGTTACATGAATAAAAGTTTTTCTCAATATACCGTCAGATAATACAGTGGCTCTCAAACTCATTGTCGCAACCCACCCATTAATTTATAATTAAACGATGTATATAAATTGATAGTTGTTATTACTGTATTCCTCAATATGGTACACAACTAAACGTTCGTAAACTAAACGTTAAAAGACAATATATATATATAAATATATATATATATATATATATATACACACACACATATAAAATGACGCTTTTATTCACTTTCTTTCATTGTAGTTCTTCCTTTCATTTGACTCGCAAAACCAAAATTGTTGTATATTTAACTATTACTAATTAGTGGGTCCCGAAGCGTAAAAGTTTGAGTCACCAACCTACTTTTCTCAGTGGCGTAAATAGAGTAAACGTAACCCGGGGCGGTCCGTTCAAATGTCACCCCAGTGACCCTAAACGACCCTGTGCTGAATGGTTAGGTGTAGCTAAATTTTCATACATACTCTACCTCTAGGCTCTACTTTACTTTACTGACCGGTACGTTACTGCTTACATGTATGATCCAAGACTAAATACGAATCCAATACCACAAAAGAAATAGTTAAAATTCAAAGATTTTTAAAACGCAACTGTTCACTTTCAGAACATCTAAATGCAAATTGCAAAACACGAAATGCACAGCCCAAAAGAATGTTTGAATGTCCTTCGACACTATAGTCCTAGAAGGAATATTTTTTTGTTTTCATTGGGGCAAACATGTCAATGACATCGTCAAAATCTGTCTTGTCGGCTCATGTTCAATGGACAGAACAGCCAGATCCGACAATCTCGACTGGCTCGTGACTGGCTAGTGAGATAACAATTCAACAAGCTCTAAGAAGTTACCTTTGTTTAATGATGACGCATCCTCTCGATGTCCTCTAAATGACTCTGTGCGGAATGTCTCTGAACTTCTTTTTCTCTTTCTCCATCAGGGAAATTGTGGCTGCATCGATGGTTGTTTGCAGCTGGAGTCCTGAAGCCAGTGTTTTTCACTTCTCCAAGCACGACAGATGATCCTTTGATTGGTCATGCTCGGCAATTTTCGGATTTAGCTTCCAGCAGGCTTCGAAACCAGTGATGAAAGCAGTCGTTCTAGGAGCCTTGTCATCTTTGGCAAATAACCGACAGCAAAAGCAGTACAACTTTCCGTCACGCACCGAGTATGCCATCCACGAGCGTAGCACCCTGTCGCCATTTGACAATGAGTAATAAAACCAAGCTGTAGAGAGTTGCCGCAATTCACCTTTAACCTTTGCACCTGGCCTTTTAACCGACTTGAAAGGCCCCTGCTTATTCTGGAATGGCTCGCTGCCCCTTTTGATGACATCAGTTCTGACACCATCAGGTACATGAATTTGCCACGATGACACGTCGTTGAATATTGTCAAATTACTGGTGGTGCTGGCAGCCGAGGTTTCAAAATCTTCTTCTATTGGAGTTGCAATTACTGCATCACATTGTTCTTCAATGTCAGTTTGCTCATTGTTTCTGTCTCTCGGTTACTCGCTTTCACTTGAACAATGGCTTTCGAATTGATGTTCATGCGACGTTCCTTCAGCGTCTATACAATCAGAACTTTTGACAGTTTCTGGTTTCTGTGTACTCTTCAGCAAATACCCTTTCATAGCGTTTAGCGCTGCATCCTTGGCCTTTTTGGCTTGCCGTTGCTGATAGCCACTGGGGCGATTTTGACCTTTCATTGTTATTGGGTTTCCGGTTCTGAAATAAATAAAATATAAAAAAAAAAACTTTTTAAAAATATCGTTCAATCGGGACTAGAACAACATCGGTAATTATAAGTAGGTTTCAAAAATGTGTTATCAGAAAAAGAAACTTGTTATCACATATTAAGTTTTGTTTCATTTATATTTTATTTTCTGCTTTTTAGTCCATTAGCAAAAGGAAATTTTTAAAAAGTTCCTTTATTTATATTTTACTTTCTGTTTTTTAGTCCTATAAATTTGACAAAAATTTCATAAATGTCCATTGTGATTTGTAAATGGTAAACAACTGCTTTATCAAACGTACATCCTTGCGGAGCAGAGCCGGCCTTAGATATTTGGCGGCCATAGGCAAAAGTAAAATGACGGCCCCTCTACATATTAATTTTATATAGTAATCATGAAGAGCAAAGTTGGACTATATAGTGACACTAGTAAACGATTTTTTATTATGTTAATTAATTAATAGACGAAAGAATATTGTGTTCAGAATTATGAAATTTAATAGTTAGGTTTATTTACAGGACAATTTTTCTACACTTTATGCTTGCAAATTCGTCAATTAAACTTGCATAATCCAACGATGATGCTAAATCATTCTCAATGGAAATCAGGGCAAGGTCTACCAGCCTATCTTGCGTCATTGTGGAGCGCAAATAAGTTTTAATTAACTTTAATTTGGAAAAACTGCGTTCTGCTGATGCAACAGTAACAGGTATTGTTAACAAAATGCGTAAAGCATTAGTAACATTTGGAAAGACCTCATATAATCGGTGTGCATTAATATAATCTAACACGTCAAGTGGAGATGTACCTTCAGGTATGACAAAAGTTAAAGTTTTTAGTTCAGTAAATAAATTGAGTTCCTCGATGTCACTATCGATTTCCGTGATTGGTAAATGCGCAGAGGCAGAATTGCTAACATCAGAGAATACTTCATATAAGTTTTTGCATTGTTACGATTTTTCAAGTCTGAAATTTTAAAGAGGAATCCAAAATTATTGTTAAATTTGGTTAAATGTTCAAATCGTTCATTAAAAGACATTATAGCTTGATCCATCAACACGTTGAAGAAACCTATCCGATAGTTTTCTATGGGATCTTGCACTGATTAATCTTCAGCAGATTCATATAAAAACTGTTGTTTAACTCTTTTTCGTCTCAAAGAAGTAACAATTGCTGGAAAACCCATTTCGTCATCACTCATTTCCAGCTCTTCTGCTAATGACTTTGCTGCAATTTCCGATGCCTGGAAGCCATTTTCTTTGAACGAAATAAGAAACTCACGCAACTTTTGTAGCAGCTCCAAATTTAGATCCAAATCTATGTTATCACGCTGCATCGTCTTACTTAGCAAATTTATTTTATTTAGCAATTCATACCAAACTGACAATGTTACAAGGTACGTGAAGTATTTTTAATTCTTTTGTTAGAGAATTAGCTTCTGTTCTGCATTTTGGATCATTAGCTGTTTCTGAGACCTCAACCAATGCGTCGTATATATCACCAATTTGATAGCGAATGGCTTTTACACTGCTCACTTTACACTCCCATCTAGTGTCGGACAATGGTTTCACTGTAAGATTTTTCACATGTTTTTTTAGGATTTGCCATCTTTGAACTGATGCAGAAAATAAAACATAAATTTGCTGAACAATACCAAAAAAAGATTTAGCAACTACAGAGGATTGAGCCATATCTCCAAGAAGCAAGTTCAAACTGTGACAACCGCATGACACAAACAATGCTCGTTTGTTTATTTGCAAAATTCTGGATTGAACCCCTTTATTACAACCCCACATGTTTGCGCCATTATCGTATCCTTGGCCATGACAGATTTCGATTGACAAACCCAGTTCATCAAGTTTTTGTAAAAATGCATTAACAAGTCCGATTCCAGTGCTATTTTCGGTTGGTATAAAACCTACAAATCGCTCCACAATATTCATAGTTTGTTCGTTTATTTCAACATACCGAATGATTAATGTCATTTGCTCTTGGTGGCTAATATCCTGTGTACAATCTAATATGACAATTTTCTTTAAAATTCTCTGGCTGATCAAATGCAGAAATTCATTTTGCATGGTTTTACCTAAATAGTGATCATGAATATCATTATTGTTTATTCTGCGAAGATGTTCTTGTAAAACGGGATCAAATCTAGCTAACAGCTCTAATAGTCCCAAAAAGTTTTCATTGTTAGCACAATTCAAATTTTCATTTGTTCCTCGAAATGCAAGATTATTTTTTGCCAAATATTGGATAATAGCTAACAGCCTTTCAAGTACACCACGCCAATGGTTAATTAATCATTAATCTAATAGTTTCTTTATCAATCGTTATATTTAAATTCAATCTATTCTCCATTTCGATCCAGTTTATCTGCGCAGTGATGTGGTTACATGATGTTTCATGAAGGCTGACAACTGCAAGAAAATGTTTCCAGTTATTATAACCGTCAGAGGAAAATGAGTTAGAAGCGTTAGAAAAAGTTTACAACAGAAACAGTACACCCGGTCCTGCTTGACAGAGTAAACTAGCCAACGTCTGTCAAGTGGTTCCTGATTGCAGAGTTTCCTTTTGTAATATGCTGTTAAAAATCGTCTCCCATCTGTTTCTGGAAAATTAAAAATTTCAATATGTATTGGACACCGCTTAACAACAAAAACACGCTGCTGATAGTTGAGAGATGATGGCCAACAACTAATGTCAGTCCAGTCGACTGCGTTGTCTGGATTCGTTATCTCAAGTTCTGAGACCTTTTTTTTGGATACATCTTTTACGTCTATTTCTGTTTGATTTTGATCTTTTCGTTTTTCCGATGTTGTTTCTTCTGTTTTGTCGGAAATGCTATCTTTTTTCAATACGTCATGATAGGTTATAGCTATATGTTCTTGCTCATTGTCTTCGACTTCGGACGCTTCACAAAGTAACTCGGAGGAGGACTCTAAAACATAGTCTGTATTTTTATCCTTCATCTTCAAGTGTTTATAAATAGCACCCTCTTGTGATTTCAATAGTTCCATTTCGACTTTTTTTTCGTTTTCGTTTTTGTGCTCCGGAATCCGATTTAGTACCCTTCATGGCTGAAATTTTTAATTTTAAAAAGATTAAAAGCAAATTATCAGTGTTGTGCTTATTAAAAAACATTAGCGTGTGAAAAGTGGATTTCCACTAAAAAAACATCTAAATCACTTTCCACATTATTATCATCCAATTGATTATAATTCCCAAACATCCTTAAATATTCGTAAAAATCTTGAAAAAATTACACTATTTCAAAAACAGACCAAAAAATAACCACACGTTGGATTTCAATAATGTAAACACGATCAGAAAGTTTGTTTTCCGCTTTACACGAATCCACAATCGTTATTGCTTAAATTAGTTAATTAAAACAAGAATGGCCTGAGCAGCGGAACAATCCAAAAAGCGGCAATCGGCGGCTACGAGGGTTAACCGGTAGAGGCGGCAATCGGCGGCTATGAGGGGTAAAGGGTTAATAACAATATTATTGTGATCGTTAGTGATATTTTAATTTTTTCAATAATTTTTACAAAATTGGCGGCCCCTTTGAATTTGGCGGCCCTGGGCAAATGCCCAGGATGCCTAGTGCTAAAGCCGGCCCTGTTGCGGAGTGCGGACTGTACATGCCCAGCATAATTATGGAAGCTGTCATCTTTGGACAGCTTCCATTGATATAATGATATTATGCTGTCGTAGACGTTCTTTCATATAATTTGACAAAGCCACGGTCGTCATTTTTTAAGAACATTGTTCGAAATAAATTATAAAATGTTCGAAATAAATTGTAATAAAAATTTTTAAATAAATAAGAAAAATGACTCGTTAAAAGAGCTGCACTCGCTCAGACAATATTTTCGACGGTTGATAGATTCAAATTCGAAATATGTGACGTCATCATAACTGTCTCATTTCCTGTGTTGATTGGTTTTTTATTACAATTCTACTTTCAGACTATTTTCGCACCTTAGCCTGGCTGAAAAAATTAGTTGGAAGAGACATAGTGTCACCCTCCATGTGCTGTCACACAGGGCGGTCCGCCCCCCTCGCTCCTCTTTAGCTACGCCACTGGTGCAGTGTTGAGTTGAAACATGTAGCCTACCACGCATTAAAGTGTTCCAATAAAAACATATTTGTCTGTCTGTCTGTCTGTCCGTCATCACCCTAGATCTCAACAACCATAAGTCCCAGACCCATGATGTATATATCATTTTGTAGGTCTTGGCCTGCCAAGAAATGACTTTTGTCCGTTTCGCGATCTGACCTCTGAGGGCCGAAAAAGGGGGCGTATTAAGTACCGTTTTTTACTATATAAGCTATATTAACAAAGGAGCGCCCTATATCTCAGCAACCATAAGTCCTAGACCCATGATGTATAATATATCATTTTGTAGGTCTTGGCCTGCCAAGTGTGCATCAAAAGTCCATTTCGCGATCTGACATCTCAGGGCCGAAAAAAAAGACTTTCCTAGGTACCGTTTTTGCTTATATTTTAAATATAAATAATAAAAGCTAATCAAAGAGGCGTAATCATTATTTATTTTTGTAACAGTTATTCAACATAATTACTTCCCTCTCTATCAAAACACGGGGAAAAAATACGGATTTCGTTCGGCGTAACCGGCAAAAATGCTCTAAAATGTCCTTTGTCCGAAACGGAAATGACTTAAATTGCTTGTTTTTCATATATATTTTATAAGCCTTCAATAACAAAGTATGAAACTGAGCATATAATACCACCACCAAACAATTATAATTTAATAATTTTATCTTGATACATTCTACACATATACCTATATTGAATTTAAAGATACTTCTTTGATAGTAAAATATCTGTAATATATTCTTTAAATATTTAATACAGATTACAAGTGATGAACAAATAATTCATACCGATGACTAACCACAGATGTTTGTCAACACACCGACATATCACTTCGTCAATATATCAGACAATGCCAGTTAAACGATACTTTTATGTGGTGAGACTTTTAAAAATCTATTACTAGCTTTACCTGGCCATGTGTTGCTGTGGCTATCTTTTTTAAAGGATCTCTTTGTAAATGATGTAGTCATTTAGTCCCTCCCCTAGACTCTCATACAGCTTTTTTGAATACCCCATCAGTCCATTAACCGGTTCCACTTTGTCCAGACAGCTACACCCTCCTACCCAAAACCATACCTCCGTCTTAAACCTTTCAATCAACGAACCCACCCATTGGTCTACTAACCCTCCAGTTTTAATGCACTCTCTCCTCTATTCAACCACTAAAACATGTAAGCATGTCTTTTTAGATTGGGGTAGGGACTCGTCAAAACAAATTTCATGGAAAATCGGACAATTAATAATTTTTTCAAAAAGGTGGCAGACAGTAATAATACCGCTCATTGATTTCTGTTGGAACATAGAAGTGTTTCCAATAGCAACAATGGAAGCCCCCACCCCTCCCCTCCTGTGCCCTATTTATGTAAGAAGGTGTAATATGTAGGATTTCGCAAACCGTTTTGACCATTACAGGTAAAATTTTGAAACTACAAGATGGAAAGAATACATCAACTAGCAGGGTGCTCATGAATCCATCTGCTGTTTGTTATTTATGTTATTGACAAACTGCATCATTTAAAGCAATAAATCTAAGTTACTGTTTATGGAAAGTTAAATATAGTTTGCTGTTTTTCTGTGGTAGAATGAGAATGTTGCATCATTCGGTAGCATGTGAGTAATGCTTTATATATATTCCAAACAGGTGAAAAAAATTTATTTGGTTGAAAAATTTACTTGTGAATATTAATGTGTATACAGTTTTATCAAACTCATCTGACAGGTAGCATTGGCATGTCATAATTTACTTGTGAATATTAATGTGTATACAGTTTTATCAAACTCATCTGAAAGGTAGCAATGGCAGGTCATAATTTACTTGTGAATATTAAAGTGTATACAGTGTTATCAAACTCATCTGACAGGTAGCAATGGCAGGTCATAATGTACTTGTGAATATTAATGTGTATACAGTTTTATAAAACTCATCTGACAGGTAGCAATGGCAGGGCATAATTTACTTGTGAATATTAATGTGTATACAGTTTTATCAAACTCATCTGACAGGTAGCATTGGCAAGTCATAATTTACTTGTGAATATTAATGTGTATACAGTTTTATCAAACTCATCTGACAGGTAGCAATGGCAGGTCTTAAATTTCTTGTGAATATTAATGTGTATACAGTTTTATCAAACTCATCTGACCGGTAGCAATGGCAGGTCATAATGTACTTGTGAATATTAATGTGTATACAGTTTTATCAAACTCATCTGACAGGTAGCAATGGAAGGTCATAATTTACTTGTAAATATTAATGTGTATACTGTTTTATCAAACTCATCTGACAGGTAGCAATGGCAGGTCATAATGTACTTGTGAATATTAATGTGTATACAGTTTTATCAAACTCATCTGACAGGTAGCAATGGAAGGTCATAATTTACTTGTGAATATAAATGTGTATACAGTTTTATCAAACTTATCTGACAGAAAGCAATGGAAGGTCATAATTTACTAGTAAATATTAATGTGTATACAGTTTTATCAAACTCATCTGACAGTAGCAATGGCAGGGCATAATTTACTTGTGAATATTAATGTGTATACAGTTTTATCAAACTCATCTGACAGGTAGCATTGGCAAGTCATAATTTACTTGTGAATATTAATGTGTATACAGTTTTATCAAACTCATCTGACAGGTAGCAATGGCAGGTCTTAAATTTCTTGTGAATATTAATGTGTATACAGTTTTATCAAACTCATCTGACCGGTAGCAATGGCAGGTCATAATGTACTTGTGAATATTAATGTGTATACAGTTTTATCAAACTCATCTGACAGGTAGCAATGGAAGGTCATAATTTACTTGTAAATATTAATGTGTATACTGTTTTATCAAACTCATCTGACAGGTAGCAATGGCAGGTCATAA
Source organism: Bulinus truncatus (assembly GCA_021962125.1). NCBI lineage: Eukaryota > Metazoa > Mollusca > Gastropoda > Planorbidae > Bulinus > Bulinus truncatus. The sequence continues at coordinate 848,813 of JAGDYQ010000068.1, forward strand.
TGTACTTGTGAATATTAATGTGTATACAGCTTTATCAAACTCATCTGACAGGTAGCATTGGCAAGTCATAATTTACTTGTGAATATTAATGTGTATACAGTGTTATCAAACTCATCTGACAGGTAGCAATGGCAGGTCATAATGTACTTGTGAATATTAATGTGTATACAGTTTTATCAAACTCATCTGACAGGTAGCAATGGCAGGGCATAATTTACTTGTGAATATTAATGTGTATACAGTTTTAAAAAACTTATCTGACAGGTAGCAATGGCAGGTCATAATTTACTTGTAAATATTAATGTGTATACTGTTTTATCAAACTCATCTGACAGGTAGCAATGGCAGGTCATAATGTACTTGTGAATATTAATGTGTATACAGTTTTATCAAACTCATCTGACAGGTAGCAATGGAAGGTCATAATTTGCTTGTAAATATTAATGTGTATACATTTTTATCAAACTCATCTGACAGGTAGCAATGGCAGGTCATAATTTACTTGTGAATATTAATGTGTATACAGTTTTATCAAACTCATCTGACAGGTAGCAATGGCAGGTCACAATTTACTTGTAAATATTAATGTGTATACAGTTTTATCAAACTCATCTGACAGGTAGCATTGGCATGTCATAATATACTTGTAAATATTAATGTGTATACAGTTTTATCAAACTTATCTGACAGGTAGCAATGGCAGGTCATAATTTACTTGTGAATATTAATGTGTATACAGTTTTATCAAACTCATCTGACAGGTAGCAATGGCAGGTCATAATTTTACTTGTGAATATTAATGTGTATACAGTAGGGTGATAACCATTTTAATTTTTGTTCGTAACTTAACATGAAATCCCTTACATTCGAGGAACAATTATATGTAAATGACAGTAGCAACATTAATTTTTTTTTTAAATTGAAAAAAAAGTTCCCCACCTTTTAATTTTTGTTTTCTCATATCGCGCAGTTTGACGCTAGGTTTCGATTTCACACTGAATTATTATATATGACTTTCTAGACTGCTTTTAAGCACATTTCAGTCGTCTGTTTCCATTTGTTTATAAGCAAGGCATTTACTATACTCATCTTCCCTCATCTTCTAAACAGAAAAGGTATCCAACATTTCTATCTGTTGAAAAGCTAATCAATCTCACATGGATGCCGACAAACCGTCAAATTCTTGGAAACTTCACTTTTCTGTTCAATAGCCAGAAACGGCGACTGGATCGAAGCAAAATTATGATTACTGATATAGAATTGCTCTGGAGGGAAATTCAAGACTTTCCACTATTATCAAGCACACTAATCAGAATGAAATCTCAATGGTCTAATTGATTTATATGACAAAAACAAAAAGAAACCATCTGATAACACTTTCTCAGTTATTTGATGTCACCAACGTTAATGGAGAATGAAAAAGCGCAGAGGATAAAGAGCTCTACCAGAGGCAAGTTAACAGTGGAGGAAAGATTGGTTATTCAATTGTCTAACAAGCCCCTTTGGAATCATTCCACCCAAGAAAATGAATCCGACTATCAAAAACTCAATCTCAAGCCAGCTTTTCTCAATTACAACCTACAAAAACATATACAACTGACTCACAACCTGCACAAACACATACAACTGTCTCATAAACTACATAAACACACACAACTGTCTCAAAACCTACACAAAAACATACAACTATCTCAAAATCTTCGGATTCTGAAACCTCTGCTTCTTCACCCGAGTCGCCAACTATTTCTTAAACGTCATCTTCTGAATGCAAACCGAAATACTAAAGAGCAAGCACTAGAACGGCGGGTTTACTAGTACTGAAAAACCTTTCCACACATAAAGCACATGACGTTCTTGCAACCATTGCTGAACAGGGTCATGATGTGATGGTTCCAAGTCAGGCGGGTGTCTGGAAACGAGTAATCTCTGAAGGACGGAAAATGAAAACTAAAATTGTTCAAAAACTTCAAAGCAAAGATCCCTATTGTCTCCAGTTTGATGGTAAAAGAGTGCAAGGGGAAGAGCATCAAGTAGGTTTGCTGAAAAAGATGACAAACGAAATCAAACTCGGTATTCTCAAATGTGAGAGTGGTTCTGCCGCGGCCATTCACAATGAACTACATCAGCTAATAGATGAATATGATGCTTGATAAAATATTAATATGTTAATTTGCAACACGACCGCAGAAATACTAACCATTTTCACGGGATTGTAAAGCTCATACAGGATGATGTCTTGAGCAATGGCTTTCAGCCATAATATATTGACTGTCAGCACCATGTACTCGACCTCTTTCTGAAACATGTCATGAATTTTCTTATTCAAGAGCCAATGAGCAAACAAGAACTCAACTATTCCTTCATGGGCAAATTAACATAAAACTATGTCACTCTTCAAGCTGATTACCGCTTCTTGCGACAAAAGATGTTAGCACAGGCGAGAACCCACGTTGGCCTCACATCAGCTGGAATAAATTACCAAATTTACACCAGGCAAAATGGAACTCACGTGCAATATTTACTGTTATAGCATTATTTCTGATACCAGAGTGGCGCAGTATTCTCGCTTCTGCCTGCAACTTCATCTGCTACGAATGGGCAAATGCTTGGTTCGATTCGCAACACTACAATGAAGCGTCCTTCAATGAACTGTTTACCTCACTCATCAAGATAAAATGCAAGAAGGCAATTAAGTGTTTAAAGACCCATTGGTCAGTCAAGAAGTCATTAATTGACATTCCCAGATCTAACCAAATTGCTGAACGTGCTGTGAAACTGATGGCGGAACTTCATGCGAAATCGAGAAAAATTGAATTTTTGAATCTGAAGTTCATAGGACAAAATATATTTTGAACATTTCTTGTACATTCTGTACATATTACTAACTGTTCTATATCTTATTTGTTGATAAAAGTTGATTAGTTATTATTAATACTCTTTTGAATTAAGCTAAAAAAAAACATGTCCTTTTTTGAAAAAAAATATTTTTTTCACTTTTTTCTTCCGAAAAATGGCGAGGTGGGGAAACTTCTTTCAAAAAAAATTTAATATGCAATTGATATTCTTAAATTATACATAAAAGTTCCTCGATTGCAAGTGGTTTCATAAAAATTTTTTTTTTGTTATCAACCTAGTATACAGTGTTATCAAACTCATCTGACAGGTAGCAATGGCAGGTCATAATGTACTTGTGAATATTAATGTGTATACAGTTTTATCAAACTCATCTGACAGGTAGCAATGGAAGGTCATAATTTACTTGTAAATATTAATAGGTATACAGTTTTTTCAAACTCATCTGACAGGTAGCATTGGCAGTCATAATTTAATTGTGAATATTAATGTGTATACAGTTTTATTAAATTCATCTGACAGGTAGCAATGGCAGGTCATAATTTACTAGTAAATATTAATGTGTATACAGTTTTATCAAACTCATCTGACAGGTAGTAATGGCAGGTCATAATGTACTTGTAAATATTAATGTGTATACAGTTTTATCAAACTCATCTGACAGGTAGCATTGGCAAGTCATAATTTACTTGTGAATATTAATGTGTATACAGTTTTATCAAACTCATCTGACAGGTAGCAATGGAAGGTCATAATGTACTTGTGAATATTAATGTGTATACAGTTTTATCAAACTCATCTGACCGGTAGCAATGGCAGGTCTTTATTTTCTTGTTAATATTAATGTGTATACAGTTTTATCAAACTCATCTGACAGGTAGCAATGGCAGGGCATAATTTACTTGTGAATATTTATGTGTATACAGTTTTAAAAAACTCATCTGACAGGTAGCAATGGCAGGTCATAATTTACTTATAAATATTAATGTGTATACTGTTTTATCAAACTCATCTGACAGGTAGCAATGGCAGGTCATAATGTACTTGTAAATATTAATGTGTATACAGTTTTATCAAACTCATCTGACAGGTAGCATTGGCAAGTCATAATTTACTTGTGAATATTAATGTGTATACAGTTTTATCAAACTCATCTGACAGGTAGCAATGGAAGGTCATAATGTACTTGTGAATATTAATGTGTATACAGTTTTATCAAACTCATCTGACCGGTAGCAATGGCAGGTCTTTATTTTCTTGTGAATATTAATGTGTATACAGTTTTATCAAACTCATCTGACAGTAGCAATGGCAGGGCATAATTTACTTGTGAATATTAATGTGTATACAGTTTTATCAAACTTATCTGACCGGTAGCAATGGCAGGTCTTTATTTTCTTGTGAATATTAATGTGTATACAGTTTTATCAAACTCATCTGACAGGTAGCAATGGCAGGGCATAATTTACTTGTGAATATTAATGTGTATACAGTTTTAAAAAACTCATCTGACAGGTAGCAATGGCAGGTCATAATTTACTTATAAATATTAATGTGTATACTGTTTTATCAAACTCATCTGACAGGTAGCAATGGCAGGTCATAATGTACTTGTGAATATTAATGTGTATACAGTTTTATCAAACTCATCTGACAGGTAGCAATGGAAGGTCATAATTTACTTGTGAATATAAATGTGTATACAGTTTTATCAAACTTATCTGACAGAAAGCAATGGAAGGTCATAATTTACTAGTAAATATTAATGTGTATACAGTTTTATCAAACTCATCTGACAGTAGCAATGGCAGGGCATAATTTACTTGTGAATATTAATGTGTATACAGTTTTATCAAATTCGTCTGACTGGTAGCAATGGAAGGTCATAATGTACTTGTGAATATTAATGTGTATACATTTTTATCAAACTCATCTGACAGGTAGCAATGGCAGGTCATAATTTACTTATGAATATTAATGTGTATACAGTTTTATCAATCTCATATGACAGGTAGCAATGGCAGGTCATAATGTACTTGTGAATATTAATGTGTATACAGTTTTATCAAACTTATCTGACCGGTAGCAATGGTAGGTCTTTTTTTTCTTGTGAATATTAATGTGTATACAGTTGTATCAAACTCATCTGACAGGTAGCAATGGCAGGTCTTGATTTTCTTGTGAATATTAATATGTATACAGTTTCATCAAACCCATCTGACAGATAGCAATGGCAGGGCATAATTTACTTGTGAATATAAATGTGTATACAGTTTTAAATAACTCATCTGACAGGTAGCAATGGCAGGTCATAATTTACTTGTAAATATTAATGTGTATACTGTTTTATCAAACTCATCTGACAGGTAGCAATGGCAGGTCATAATGTACTAGTGAATATTAATGTGTATACAGTTTTATCAAACTCATCTGACAGGTTGCATTGGCAGGTCATAATTTACTTGTGAATATTAATGTGTATACAGTTGTATCAAACTCATCTGACAGGTGGCAATGGAAGGTCATAATGTACTTGTAAATATTAATGTGTATACATTTTTATCAAACTCATCTGACATGTAACAATGGAAGGTCATAATGTACTTGTGAATATTAATGTGTATACATTTTTATCAAACTCATCTGACAGGTAGCAATGGCAGGTCATAAATTACTTATGAATATTAATGTGTATACAGTTTTATCAAACTCATCTGACAGGTTGCATTGGCAGGTCATAATTTACTTGTGAATATTTATGTGTATACAGTTGTATCAAACTCATCTGACAGGTAGCAATGGAAGGTCATAATGTACTTGTAAATATTAATGTGTATACATTTTTATCAAACTCATCTGACATGTAACAATGGAAGGTCATAATGTACTTGTGAATATTAATGTGTATACATTTTTATCAAACTCATCTGACAGGTAGCAATGGCAGGTCATAAATTACTTATGAATATTAATGTGTATACAGTTTTATCAATCTCATATGACAGGTAGCAATGGCAGGTCATAATGTACTTGTGAATATTAATGTGTATACAGTTTTATCAAACTTATCTGACAGGTAGCAATGGCAGGTCTTTTTTTTCTTGTGAATATTAATGTGTATACAGTTTTATCAAACTCATCTGACAGGTAGCAATGGCAGGTCATAATTTACTTGTGAATATTCATGTGTATACAGTTGTATCAAACTCATCTGACAGGTAGCAATGGCAGGTCTTTATTTTCTTGTGAATATTAATATGTATACAGTTTCATCAAACTCATATGACAGGTAGCATTGGCATGTCATAATTTACTAGTAAATATTAATGTGTATACAGTTTTATCAAACTCATCTGACAGGTAGCAAAGGCAGGTCATAATTTACTTGTGAATATTCATGTGTATACAGTTTTATCAAATTCGTCTGACTGGTAGTAATGGCAGGTCTTAATTTACTTGTGAATATTAATGTGTATACAGTTTTATCAAACTCATCTGACAGGTAGCAATGGCAGGTCACAATTTACTTGTGAATATTAATGTGTATACAGTTTTATCAAACTCATCTGACAGGTAGCAATGGCAGGTCTTAAATTTCTTGTGAATATTAATGTGTATACAGTTTTATCAAACTCATCTGACCGGTAGCAATGGCAGGTCATAATGTAGTTGTGAATATTAATGTGTATACAGTTTTATCAAACTCATCTGACAGGTAGCAATGGAAGGTCATAATTTACTTGTAAATATTAATGTGTATACTTTTTTATCAAACTCATCTGACAGGTAGCAATGGCAGGTCATAATGTACTTGTGAATATTAATGTGTATACAGTTTTATCAAACTCATCTGACAGGTAGCAATGGAAGGTCATAATTTACTTGTGAATATAAATGTGTATACAGTTTTATCAAACTTATCTGACAGAAAGCAATGGAAGGTCATAATTTACTAGTAAATATTAATGTGTATACAGTTTTATCAAACTCATCTGACAGTAGCAATGGCAGGGCATAATTTACTTGTGAATATTAATGTGTATACAGTTTTATCAAACTCATCTGACAGGTAGCATTGGCAAGTCATAATTTACTTGTGAATATTAATGTGTATACAGTTTTATCAAACTCATCTGACAGGTAGCAATGGCAGGTCTTAAATTTCTTGTGAATATTAATGTGTATACAGTTTTATCAAACTCATCTGACCGGTAGCAATGGCAGGTCATAATTTACTAGTAAATATTAATGTGTATACAGTTTTATCAAACTCATCTGACAGGTAGCAATGGAAGGTCATAATTTACTTGTGAATATAAATGTGTATACAGTTTTATCAAACTTATCTGACAGAAAGCAATGGAAGGTCATAATTTACTAGTAAATATTAATGTGTATACAGTTTTATCAAACTCATCTGACAGTAGCAATGGCAGGGCATAATTTACTTGTGAATATTCATGTGTATACAGTTTTATCAAACTCATCTGACAGGTAGCAATGGCAGGTCTTAATATTCTTGTGAATATTAATGTGTATACAGTTTTATCAAACTCATCTGACCGGTAGCAATGGCAGGTCATAATGTACTTGTGAATATTAATGTGTATACAGTTTTATCAAACTCATCTGACAGGTAGCAATGGAAGGTCATAATTTACTTGTAAATATTAATGTGTATACAGTTGTATCAAACTCATCTGACAGGTAGCAATGGCAGGTCATAATGTACTTGTGAATATTAATGTGTATACAGCTTTATCAAACTCATCTGACAGGTAGCATTGGCAAGTCATAATTTACTTGTGAATATTAATGTGTATACAGTGTTATCAAACTCATCTGACAGGTAGCAATGGCAGGTCATAATGTACTTGTGAATATTAATGTGTATACAGTTTTATCAAACTCATCTGACAGGTAGCAATGGCAGGGCATAATTTACTTGTGAATATTAATGTGTATACAGTTTTAAAAAACTTATCTGACAGGTAGCAATGGCAGGTCATAATTTACTTGTAAATATTAATGTGTATACTGTTTTATCAAACTCATCTGACAGGTAGCAATGGCAGGTCATAATGTACTTGTGAATATTAATGTGTATACAGTTTTATCAAACTCATCTGACAGGTAGCAATGGAAGGTCATAATTTACTTGTAAATATTAATGTGTATACATTTTTATCAAACTCATCTGACAGGTAGCAATGGCAGGTCATAATTTACTTGTGAATATTAATGTGTATACAGTTTTATCAAACTCATCTGACAGGTAGCAATGGCAGGTCACAATTTACTTGTAAATATTAATGTGTATACAGTTTTATCAAACTCATCTGACAGGTAGCATTGGCATGTCATAATATACTTGTAAATATTAATGTGTATACAGTTTTATCAAACTTATCTGACAGGTAGCAATGGCAGGTCATAATTTACTTGTGAATATTAATGTGTATACAGTTTTATCAAACTCATCTGACAGGTAGCAATGGCAGGTCATAATTTTACTTGTGAATATTAATGTGTATACAGTAGGGTGATAACCATTTTAATTTTTGTTCGTAACCAACATGAAATCCCTTACATTCGAGGAACAATTATATGTAAATGACAGTAGCAACATTAATTTTTTTTTAAATTGAAAAAAGTTCCCCACCTTTTAATTTTTGTTTTCTCATATCGCGCAGTTTGACGCTAGGTTTCGATTTCACACTGAATTATTATATATGACTTTCTAGACTGCTTTTAAGCACATTTCAGTCGTCTGTTTCCATTTGTTTATAAGCAAGGCATTTACTATACTCATCTTCCCTCATCTTCTAAACAGAAAAGGTATCCAACATTTCTATCTGTTGAAAAGCTAATCAATCTCACATGGATGCCGACAAACCGTCAAATTCTTGGAAACTTCACTTTTCTGTTCAATAGCCAGAAACGGCGACTGGATCGAAGCAAAATTATGATTACTGATATAGAATTGCTCTGGAGGGAAATTCAAGACTTTCCACTATTATCAAGCACACTAATCAGAATGAAACTCAATGGTCTAATTGATTTATATGACAAAAACAAAAAGAAACCATCTGATAACACTTTCTCAGTTATTTGATGTCACCAACGTTAATGGAGAATGAAAAAGCGCAGAGGATAAAGAGCTCTACCAGAGGCAAGTTAACAGTGGAGGAAAGATTGGTTATTCAATTGTCTAACAAGCCCCTTTGGAATCATTCCACCCAAGAAAATGAATCCGACTATCAAAAACTCAATCTCAAGCCAGCTTTTCTCAATTACAACCTACAAAAACATATACAACTGACTCACAACCTGCACAAACACATACAACTGTCTCATAAACTACATAAACACACACAACTGTCTCAAAACCTACACAAAAACATACAACTATCTCAAAATCTTCGGATTCTGAAACCTCTGCTTCTTCACCCGAGTCGCCAACTATTTCTTAAACGTCATCTTCTGAATGCAAACCGAAATACTAAAGAGCAAGCACTAGAACGGCGGGTTTACTAGTACTGAAAAACCTTTCCACACATAAAGCACATGACGTTCTTGCAACCATTGCTGAACAGGGTCATGATGTGATGGTTCCAAGTCAGGCGGGTGTCTGGAAACGAGTAATCTCTGAAGGACGGAAAATGAAAACTAAAATTGTTCAAAAACTTCAAAGCAAAGATCCCTATTGTCTCCAGTTTGATGGTAAAAGAGTGCAAGGGGAAGAGCATCAAGTAGGTTTGCTGAAAAAGATGACAAACGAAATCAAACTCGGTATTCTCAAATGTGAGAGTGGTTCTGCCGCGGCCATTCACAATGAACTACATCAGCTAATAGATGAATATGATGCTTGATAAAATATTAATATGTTAATTTGCAACACGACCGCAGAAATACTAACCATTTTCACGGGATTGTAAAGCTCATACAGGATGATGTCTTGAGCAATGGCTTTCAGCCATAATATATTGACAGTCAGCACCATGTACTCGACCTCTTTCTGAAACATGTCATGAATTTTCTTATTCAAGAGCCAATGAGCAAACAAGAACTCAACTATTCCTTCATGGGCAAATTAACATAAAACTATGTCACTCTTCAAGCTGACTACCGCTTCTTGCGACAAAAGATGTTAGCACAGGCGAGAACCCACGTTGGCCTCACATCAGCTGGAATAAATTACCAAATTTACACCAGGCAAAATGGAACTCACGTGCAATATTTACTGTTATAGCATTATTTCTGATACCAGAGTGGCGCAGTATTCTCGCTTCTGCCTGCAACTTCATCTGCTACGAATGGGCAAATGCTTGGTTCGATTCGCAACACTACAATGAAGCGTCCTTCAATGAACTGTTTACCTCACTCATCAAGATAAAATGCAAGAAGGCAATTAAGTGTTTAAAGACCCATTGGTCAGTCAAGAAGTCATTAATTGACATTCCCAGATCTAACCAAATTGCTGAACGTGCTGTGAAACTGATGGCGGAACTTCATGCGAAATCGAGAAAAATTGAATTTTTGAATCTGAAGTTCATAGGACAAAATATATTTTGAACATTTCTTGTACATTCTGTACATATTACTAACTGTTCTATATCTTATTTGTTGATAAAAGTTGATTAGTTATTATTAATACTCTTTTGAATTAAGCTAAAAAAAAAACATGTCCTTTTTTGAAAAAAAAAATATTTTTTTCACTTTTTTCTTCCGAAAAATGGCGAGGTGGGGAAACTTCTTTCAAAAAAATTTAATATGCAATTGATATTCTTAAATTATACATAAAAGTTCCTCGATTGCAAGTGGTTTCATAAAAATTTTTTTTTTTGTTATCAACCTAGTATACAGTGTTATCAAACTCATCTGACAGGTAGCAATGGCAGGTCATAATGTACTTGTGAATATTAATGTGTATACAGTTTTATCAAACTCATCTGACAGGTAGCAATGGAAGGTCATAATTTACTTGTAAATATTAATAGGTATACAGTTTTTTCAAACTCATCTGACAGGTAGCATTGGCAGTCATAATTTACTTGTGAATATTAATGTGTATACAGTTTTATTAAATTCATCTGACAGGTAGCAATGGCAGGTCATAATTTACTAGTAAATATTAATGTGTATACAGTTTTATCAAACTCATCTGACAGGTAGTAATTGCAGGTCATAATGTACTTGTAAATATTAATGTGTATACAGTTTTATCAAACTCATCTGACAGGTAGCATTGGCAAGTCATAATTTACTTGTGAATATTAATGTGTATACAGTTTTATCAAACTCATCTGACAGGTAGCAATGGAAGGTCATAATGTACTTGTGAATATTAATGTGTATACAGTTTTATCAAACTCATCTGACCGGTAGCAATGGCAGGTCTTTATTTTCTTGTTAATATTAATGTGTATACAGTTTTATCAAACTCATCTGACAGGTAGCAATGGCAGGGCATAATTTACTTGTGAATATTTATGTGTATACAGTTTTAAAAAACTCATCTGACAGGTAGCAATGGCAGGTCATAATTTACTTATAAATATTAATGTGTATACTGTTTTATCAAACTCATCTGACAGGTAGCAATGGCAGGTCATAAATTACTTATGAATATTAATGTGTATACAGTTTTATCAATCTCATATGACAGGTAGCAATGGCAGGTCATAATGTACTTGTGAATATTAATGTGTATACAGTTTTATCAAACTTATCTGACAGGTAGCAATGGCAGGTCTTTTTTTTCTTGTGAATATTAATGTGTATACAGTTTTATCAAACTCATCTGACAGGTAGCAATGGCAGGTCATAATTTACTTGTGAATATTCATGTGTATACAGTTGTATCAAACTCATCTGACAGGTAGCAATGGCAGGTCTTTATTTTCTTGTGAATATTAATATGTATACAGTTTCATCAAACTCATATGACAGGTAGCATTGGCATGTCATAATTTACTAGTAAATATTAATGTGTATACAGTTTTATCAAACTCATCTGACAGGTAGCAAAGGCAGGTCATAATTTACTTGTGAATATTCATGTGTATACAGTTTTATCAAATTCGTCTGACTGGTAGTAATGGCAGGTCTTAATTTACTTGTGAATATTAATGTGTATACAGTTTTATCAAACTCATCTGACAGGTAGCAATGGCAGGTCACAATTTACTTGTGAATATTAATGTGTATACAGTTTTATCAAACTCATCTGACAGGTAGCAATGGCAGGTCATAATTTACTTGTGAATATTTATGTGTATACAGTTTTATCAAATTCGTCTGACTGGTAGCAATGGAAGGTCATAATGTACTTGTGAATATTAATGTGTATACAGTTTTATAAAACTCATCTGACAGGTAGCAATGGCAGGGCATAATTTACTTGTGAATATTAATGTGTATACAGTTTTATCAAACTCATCTGACAGGTAGCATTGGCAAGTCATAATTTACTTGTGAATATTAATGTGTATACAGTTTTATCAAACTCATCTGACAGGTAGCAATGGCAGGTCTTAAATTTCTTGTGAATATTAATGTGTATACAGTTTTATCAAACTCATCTGACCGGTAGCAATGGCAGGTCATAATGTACTTGTGAATATTAATGTGTATACAGTTTTATCAAACTCATCTGACAGGTAGCAATGGAAGGTCATAATTTACTTGTAAATATTAATGTGTATACTTTTTTATCAAACTCATCTGACAGGTAGCAATGGCAGGTCATAATGTACTTGTGAATATTAATGTGTATACAGTTTTATCAAACTCATCTGACAGGTAGCAATGGAAGGTCATAATTTACTTGTGAATATAAATGTGTATACAGTTTTATCAAACTTATCTGACAGAAAGCAATGGAAGGTCATAATTTACTAGTAAATATTAATGTGTATACAGTTTTATCAAACTCATCTGACAGTAGCAATGGCAGGGCATAATTTACTTGTGAATATTAATGTGTATACAGTTTTATCAAACTCATCTGACAGGTAGCATTGGCAAGTCATAATTTACTAATGAATATTAATGTGTATACAGTTTTATCAAACTCATCTGACAGGTAGCAATGGCAGGTCTTAAATTTCTTGTGAATATTAATGTGTATACAGTTTTATCAAACTCATCTGACCGGTAGCAATGGCAGGTCATAATGTACTTGTGAATATTAATGTGTATACAGTTTTATCAAACTCATCTGACAGGTAGCAATGGAAGGTCATAATTTACTTGTAAATATTAATGTGTATACAGTTGTATCAAACTCATCTGACAGGTAGCAATGGCAGGTCATAATGTACTTGTGAATATTAATGTGTATACAGCTTTATCAAACTCATCTGACAGGTAGCATTGGCAAGTCATAATTTACTTGTGAATATTAATGTGTATACAGTGTTATCAAACTCATCTGACAGGTAGCAATGGCAGGTCATAATGTACTTGTGAATATTAATGTGTATACAGTTTTATCAAACTCATCTGACAGGTAGCAATGGCAGGGCATAATTTACTTGTGAATATTAATGTGTATACAGTTTTAAAAAACTTATCTGACAGGTAGCAATGGCAGGTCATAATTTACTTGTAAATATTAATGTGTATACTGTTTTATCAAACTCATCTGACAGGTAGCAATGGCAGGTCATAATGTACTTGTGAATATTAATGTGTATACAGTTTTATCAAACTCATCTGACAGGTAGCAATGGAAGGTCATAATTTACTTGTAAATATTAATGTGTATACATTTTTATCAAACTCATCTGACAGGTAGCAATGGCAGGTCATAATTTACTTGTGAATATTAATGTGTATACAGTTTTATCAAACTCATCTGACAGGTAGCAATGGCAGGTCACAATTTACTTGTAAATATTAATGTGTATACAGTTTTATCAAACTCATCTGACAGGTAGCATTGGCATGTCATAATATACTTGTAAATATTAATGTGTATACAGTTTTATCAAACTTATCTGACAGGTAGCAATGGCAGGTCATAATTTACTTGTGAATATTAATGTGTATACAGTTTTATCAAACTCATCTGACAGGTAGCAATGGCAGGTCATAATTTTACTTGTGAATATTAATGTGTATACAGTAGGGTGATAACCATTTTAATTTTTGTTCGTAACCAACATGAAATCCCTTACATTCGAGGAACAATTATATGTAAATGACAGTAGCAACATTAATTTTTTTTTAAATTGAAAAAGTTCCCCACCTTTTAATTTTTGTTTTCTCATATCGCGCAGTTTGACGCTAGGTTTCGATTTCACACTGAATTATTATATATGACTTTCTAGACTGCTTTTAAGCACATTTCAGTCGTCTGTTTCCATTTGTTTATAAGCAAGGCATTTACTATACTCATCTTCCCTCATCTTCTAAACAGAAAAGGTATCCAACATTTCTATCTGTTGAAAAGCTAATCAATCTCACATGGATGCCGACAAACCGTCAAATTCTTGGAAACTTCACTTTTCTGTTCAATAGCCAGAAACGGCGACTGGATCGAAGCAAAATTATGATTACTGATATAGAATTGCTCTGGAGGGAAATTCAAGACTTTCCACTATTATCAAGCACACTAATCAGAATGAAACTCAATGGTCTAATTGATTTATATGACAAAAACAAAAAGAAACCATCTGATAACACTTTCTCAGTTATTTGATGTCACCAACGTTAATGGAGAATGAAAAAGCGCAGAGGATAAAGAGCTCTACCAGAGGCAAGTTAACAGTGGAGGAAAGATTGGTTATTCAATTGTCTAACAAGCCCCTTTGGAATCATTCCACCCAAGAAAATGAATCCGACTATCAAAAACTCAATCTCAAGCCAGCTTTTCTCAATTACAACCTACAAAAACATATACAACTGACTCACAACCTGCACAAACACATACAACTGTCTCATAAACTACATAAACACACACAACTGTCTCAAAACCTACACAAAAACATACAACTATCTCAAAATCTTCGGATTCTGAAACCTCTGCTTCTTCACCCGAGTCGCCAACTATTTCTTAAACGTCATCTTCTGAATGCAAACCGAAATACTAAAGAGCAAGCACTAGAACGGCGGGTTTACTAGTACTGAAAAACCTTTCCACACATAAAGCACATGACGTTCTTGCAACCATTGCTGAACAGGGTCATGATGTGATGGTTCCAAGTCAGGCGGGTGTCTGGAAACGAGTAATCTCTGAAGGACGGAAAATGAAAACTAAAATTGTTCAAAAACTTCAAAGCAAAGATCCCTATTGTCTCCAGTTTGATGGTAAAAGAGTGCAAGGGGAAGAGCATCAAGTAGGTTTGCTGAAAAAGATGACAAACGAAATCAAACTCGGTATTCTCAAATGTGAGAGTGGTTCTGCCGCGGCCATTCACAATGAACTACATCAGCTAATAGATGAATATGATGCTTGATAAAATATTAATATGTTAATTTGCAACACGACCGCAGAAATACTAACCATTTTCACGGGATTGTAAAGCTCATACAGGATGATGTCTTGAGCAATGGCTTTCAGCCATAATATATTGACTGTCAGCACCATGTACTCGACCTCTTTCTGAAACATGTCATGAATTTTCTTATTCAAGAGCCAATGAGCAAACAAGAACTCAACTATTCCTTCATGGGCAAATTAACATAAAACTATGTCACTCTTCAAGCTGATTACCGCTTCTTGCGACAAAAGATGTTAGCACAGGCGAGAACCCACGTTGGCCTCACATCAGCTGGAATAAATTACCAAATTTACACCAGGCAAAATGGAACTCACGTGCAATATTTACTGTTATAGCATTATTTCTGATACCAGAGTGGCGCAGTATTCTCGCTTCTGCCTGCAACTTCATCTGCTACGAATGGGCAAATGCTTGGTTCGATTCGCAACACTACAATGAAGCGTCCTTCAATGAACTGTTTACCTCACTCATCAAGATAAAATGCAAGAAGGCAATTAAGTGTTTAAAGACCCATTGGTCAGTCAAGAAGTCATTAATTGACATTCCCAGATCTAACCAAATTGCTGAACGTGCTGTGAAACTGATGGCGGAACTTCATGCGAAATCGAGAAAAATTGAATTTTTGAATCTGAAGTTCATAGGACAAAATATATTTTGAACATTTCTTGTACATTCTGTACATATTACTAACTGTTCTATATCTTATTTGTTGATAAAAGTTGATTAGTTATTATTAATACTCTTTTGAATTAAGCTAAAAAAAAAACATGTCCTTTTTTGAAAAAAAAATATTTTTTTCACTTTTTTCTTCCGAAAAATGGCGAGGTGGGGAAACTTCTTTCAAAAAAATTTAATATGCAATTGATATTCTTAAATTATACATAAAAGTTCCTCGATTGCAAGTGGTTTCATAAAAATTTTTTTTTTGTTATCAACCTAGTATACAGTGTTATCAAACTCATCTGACAGGTAGCAATGGCAGGTCATAATGTACTTGTGAATATTAATGTGTATACAGTTTTATCAAACTCATCTGACAGGTAGCAATGGAAGGTCATAATTTACTTGTAAATATTAATAGGTATACAGTTTTTTCAAACTCATCTGACAGGTAGCATTGGCAGTCATAATTTACTTGTGAATATTAATGTGTATACAGTTTTATTAAATTCATCTGACAGGTAGCAATGGCAGGTCATAATTTACTAGTAAATATTAATGTGTATACAGTTTTATCAAACTCATCTGACAGGTAGTAATGGCAGGTCATAATGTACTTGTAAATATTAATGTGTATACAGTTTTATCAAACTCATCTGACAGGTAGCATTGGCAAGTCATAATTTACTTGTGAATATTAATGTGTATACAGTTTTATCAAACTCATCTGACAGGTAGCAATGGAAGGTCATAATGTACTTGTGAATATTAATGTGTATACAGTTTTATCAAACTCATCTGACCGGTAGCAATGGCAGGTCTTTATTTTCTTGTTAATATTAATGTGTATACAGTTTTATCAAACTCATCTGACAGGTAGCAATGGCAGGGCATAATTTACTTGTGAATATTAATGTGTATACAGTTTTAAAAAACTCATCTGACAGGTAGCAATGGCAGGTCATAATTTACTTATAAATATTAATGTGTATACTGTTTTATCAAACTCATCTGACAGGTAGCAATGGCAGGTCATAATGTACTTGTAAATATTAATGTGTATACAGTTTTATCAAACTCATCTGACAGGTAGCATTGGCAAGTCATAATTTACTTGTGAATATTAATGTGTATACAGTTTTATCAAACTCATCTGACAGGTAGCAATGGAAGGTCATAATGTACTTGTGAATATTAATGTGTATACAGTTTTATCAAACTCATCTGACCGGTAGCAATGGCAGGTCTTTATTTTCTTGTGAATATTAATGTGTATACAGTTTTATCAAACTCATCTGACAGTAGCAATGGCAGGGCATAATTTACTTGTGAATATTAATGTGTATACAGTTTTATCAAACTTATCTGACCGGTAGCAATGGCAGGTCTTTATTTTCTTGTGAATATTAATGTGTATACAGTTTTATCAAACTCATCTGACAGGTAGCAATGGCAGGGCATAATTTACTTGTGAATATTAATGTGTATACAGTTTTAAAAAACTCATCTGACAGGTAGCAATGGCAGGTCATAATTTACTTATAAATATTAATGTGTATACTGTTTTATCAAACTCATCTGACAGGTAGCAATGGCAGGTCATAATGTACTTGTGAATATTAATGTGTATACAGTTTTATCAAACTCATCTGACAGGTAGCAATGGAAGGTCATAATTTACTTGTGAATATAAATGTGTATACAGTTTTATCAAACTTATCTGACAGAAAGCAATGGAAGGTCATAATTTACTAGTAAATATTAATAGTGTATACAGTTTTATCAAACTCATCTGACAGTAGCAATGGCAGGGCATAATTTACTTGTGAATATTAATGTGTATACAGTTTTATCAAATTCGTCTGACTGGTAGCAATGGAAGGTCATAATGTACTTGTGAATATTAATGTGTATACATTTTTATCAAACTCATCTGACAGGTAGCAATGGCAGGTCATAATTTACTTATGAATATTAATGTGTATACAGTTTTATCAATCTCATATGACAGGTAGCAATGGCAGGTCATAATGTACTTGTGAATATTAATGTGTATACAGTTTTATCAAACTTATCTGACCGGTAGCAATGGTAGGTCTTTTTTTTCTTGTGAATATTAATGTGTATACAGTTGTATCAAACTCATCTGACAGGTAGCAATGGCAGGTCTTGATTTTCTTGTGAATATTAATATGTATACATTTTCATCAAACCCATCTGACAGATAGCAATGGCAGGGCATAATTTACTTGTGAATATAAATGTGTATACAGTTTTAAATAACTCATCTGACAGGTAGCAATGGCAGGTCATAATTTACTTGTAAATATTAATGTGTATACTGTTTTTTCAAACTCATCTGACAGGTAGCAATGGCAGGTCATAATGTACTAGTGAATATTAATGTGTATACAGTTTTATCAAACTCATCTGACAGGTAGCAATGGCAGGTCACAATTTACTTGTAAATATTAATGTGTATACAGTTTTATCAAACTCATCTGACAGGTAGCATTGGCATGTCATAATATACTTGTAAATATTAATGTGTATACAGTTTTATCAAACTTATCTGACAGGTAGCAATGGCAGGTCATAATTTACTTGTGAATATTAATGTGTATACAGTTTTATCAAACTCATCTGACAGGTAGCAATGGCAGGTCATAATTTTACTTGTGAATATTAACTCTTAATCGACGGCAGGTTTTTGGTCATTTTTTATTACCAAACAGGTGTCCTTACATTTTGGACTATATTGTCTGTTTCCTTTATAGCCCATATATGTGTGATATATCATTTTTTTTCTACTTTGAATAGGCTTTAAAACTGTGCAGCTTATTTTTGTGAAAATGAAACTTGATAATATTTTTAAAAAAAAGAATTTAACAAAACAAAATTATTTTTTTTAAAGTGTACAAACAGCAATAAGACAAAAAACAAGTATTAAAAACAAAAACATTTTTTCAGACATTTTATTAATCGACATATATTTCTGAAAGGAAATATTCAGTTATCAATCAATTTCTTCAAAAATAAATGTTTGTTGACTTTTTTTCAAATATGCATATTTTCCTTTAATTATTCACATAAAAAATCTAATTTTAAGAAAAACGCAAAAAATGTAGAAAAAAAAGTTTTCTTTATTAAAAAAGACATAATGCACAGTGTGTTTTTTGCAATGCCCCTCACTTTTTTGACAAAATGTCATAAAAGTGAGGGGTATGGTCTTATGCGCGCCTGTGTCGTGAGGCTACCTTGTGTTTTTTCATAAAAAAAGTTGAAAAAAAATGTTTTTTGGTCAGTTTTGAATGTTTTTATATTTTTTTTTTTGATTTAGCGAGTGTTAGTTTCATCTTTGTCACTAGATTTAAGTTCTTTTTCCACTAAATAATGAGAATCTGAGTCCATTTTAATTTAGTCGAAGTGACTGACAAAACGTAATCAAATCAAAATGACGTTCGGTGCCGGTCAACTGATAGTGTTATTTTATTTGCGAGAAATTGTAGTTCAATAAAAAATAAATAAATATTTTTTATTAGAAAGTATTTAGAATGCATTTTTTTAATAAAAATATTACATTTGTAATAAAAAAATATTTAAAAAAATAATATTTTTCATGGTTTGACTTTATGGATCACCAGAGTCACATTTTAATGTATGCCGTTTGTTGGGAGTTATTTTTGTTTTCTCATATCGCGCAGTTTGACGCTAGGTTTCGATTTCACACTGAATTATTATATATGACTTTCTAGACTGCTTTTAAGCACATTTCAGTCGTCTGTTTCCATTTGTTTATAAGCAAGGCATTTACTATACTCATCTTCCCTCATCTTCTAAACAGAAAAGGTATCCAACATTTCTATCTGTTGAAAAGCTAATCAATCTCACATGGATGCCGACAAACCGTCAAATTCTTGGAAACTTCACTTTTCTGTTCAATAGCCAGAAACGGCGACTGGATCGAAGCAAAATTATGATTACTGATATAGAATTGCTCTGGAGGGAAATTCAAGACTTTCCACTATTATCAAGCACACTAATCAGAATGAAACTCAATGGTCTAATTGATTTATATGACAAAAACAAAAGAAACCATCTGATAACACTTTCTCAGTTATTTGATGTCACCAACGTTAATGGAGAATGAAAAAGCGCAGAGGATAAAGAGCTCTACCAGAGGCAAGTTAACAGTGGAGGAAAGATTGGTTATTCAATTGTCTAACAAGCCCCTTTGGAATCATTCCACCCAAGAAAATGAATCCGACTATCAAAAACTCAATCTCAAGCCAGCTTTTCTCAATTACAACCTACAAAAACATATACAACTGACTCACAACCTGCACAAACACATACAACTGTCTCATAAACTACATAAACACACACAACTGTCTCAAAACCTACACAAAAACATACAACTATCTCAAAATCTTCGGATTCTGAAACCTCTGCTTCTTCACCCGAGTCGCCAACTATTTCTTAAACGTCATCTTCTGAATGCAAACCGAAATACTAAAGAGCAAGCACTAGAACGGCGGGTTTACTAGTACTGAAAAACCTTTCCACACATAAAGCACATGACGTTCTTGCAACCATTGCTGAACAGGGTCATGATGTGATGGTTCCAAGTCAGGCGGGTGTCTGGAAACGAGTAATCTCTGAAGGACGGAAAATGAAAACTAAAATTGTTCAAAAACTTCAAAGCAAAGATCCCTATTGTCTCCAGTTTGATGGTAAAAGAGTGCAAGGGGAAGAGCATCAAGTAGGTTTGCTGAAAAAGATGACAAACGAAATCAAACTCGGTATTCTCAAATGTGAGAGTGGTTCTGCCGCGGCCATTCACAATGAACTACATCAGCTAATAGATGAATATGATGCTTGATAAAATATTAATATGTTAATTTGCAACACGACCGCAGAAATACTAACCATTTTCACGGGATTGTAAAGCTCATACAGGATGATGTCTTGAGCAATGGCTTTCAGCCATAATATATTGACTGTCAGCACCATGTACTCGACCTCTTTCTGAAACATGTCATGAATTTTCTTATTCAAGAGCCAATGAGCAAACAAGAACTCAACTATTCCTTCATGGGCAAATTAACATAAAACTATGTCACTCTTCAAGCTGATTACCGCTTCTTGCGACAAAAGATGTTAGCACAGGCGAGAACCCACGTTGGCCTCACATCAGCTGGAATAAATTACCAAATTTACACCAGGCAAAATGGAACTCACGTGCAATATTTACTGTTATAGCATTATTTCTGATACCAGAGTGGCGCAGTATTCTCGCTTCTGCCTGCAACTTCATCTGCTACGAATGGGCAAATGCTTGGTTCGATTCGCAACACTACAATGAAGCGTCCTTCAATGAACTGTTTACCTCACTCATCAAGATAAAATGCAAGAAGGCAATTAAGTGTTTAAAGACCCATTGGTCAGTCAAGAAGTCATTAATTGACATTCCCAGATCTAACCAAATTGCTGAACGTGCTGTGAAACTGATGGCGGAACTTCATGCGAAATCGAGAAAAATTGAATTTTTGAATCTGAAGTTCATAGGACAAAATATATTTTGAACATTTCTTGTACATTCTGTACATATTACTAACTGTTCTATATCTTATTTGTTGATAAAAGTTGATTAGTTATTATTAATACTCTTTTGAATTAAGCTAAAAAAAAACATGTCCTTTTTTGAAAAAAAAAATATTTTTTTCACTTTTTTCTTCCGAAAAATGGCGAGGTGGGGAAACTTCTTTCAAAAAAAAATTTAATATGCAATTGATATTCTTAAATTATACATAAAAGTTCCTCGATTGCAAGTGGTTTCATAAAAATTTTTTTTTTGTTATCAACCTAGTATACAGTGTTATCAAACTCATCTGACAGGTAGCAATGGCAGGTCATAATGTACTTGTGAATATTAATGTGTATACAGTTTTATCAAACTCATCTGACAGGTAGCAATGGAAGGTCATAATTTACTTGTAAATATTAATAGGTATACAGTTTTTTCAAACTCATCTGACAGGTAGCATTGGCAGTCATAATTTACTTGTGAATATTAATGTGTATACAGTTTTATTAAATTCATCTGACAGGTAGCAATGGCAGGTCATAATTTACTAGTAAATATTAATGTGTATACAGTTTTATCAAACTCATCTGACAGGTAGTAATGGCAGGTCATAATGTACTTGTAAATATTAATGTGTATACAGTTTTATCAAACTCATCTGACAGGTAGCATTGGCAAGTCATAATTTACTTGTGAATATTAATGTGTATACAGTTTTATCAAACTCATCTGACAGGTAGCAATGGAAGGTCATAATGTACTTGTGAATATTAATGTGTATACAGTTTTATCAAACTCATCTGACCGGTAGCAATGGCAGGTCTTTATTTTCTTGTTAATATTAATGTGTATACAGTTTTATCAAACTCATCTGACAGGTAGCAATGGCAGGGCATAATTTACTTGTGAATATTAATGTGTATACAGTTTTAAAAAACTCATCTGACAGGTAGCAATGGCAGGTCATAATTTACTTATAAATATTAATGTGTATACTGTTTTATCAAACTCATCTGACAGGTAGCAATGGCAGGTCATAATGTACTTGTAAATATTAATGTGTATACAGTTTTATCAAACTCATCTGACAGGTAGCATTGGCAAGTCATAATTTACTTGTGAATATTAATGTGTATACAGTTTTATCAAACTCATCTGACAGGTAGCAATGGAAGGTCATAATGTACTTGTGAATATTAATGTGTATACAGTTTTATCAAACTCATCTGACCGGTAGCAATGGCAGGTCTTTATTTTCTTGTGAATATTAATGTGTATACAGTTTTATCAAACTCATCTGACAGTAGCAATGGCAGGGCATAATTTACTTGTGAATATTAATGTGTATACAGTTTTATCAAACTTATCTGACCGGTAGCAATGGCAGGTCTTTATTTTCTTGTGAATATTAATGTGTATACAGTTTTATCAAACTCATCTGACAGGTAGCAATGGCAGGGCATAATTTACTTGTGAATATTAATGTGTATACAGTTTTAAAAAACTCATCTGACAGGTAGCAATGGCAGGTCATAATTTACTTATAAATATTAATGTGTATACTGTTTTATCAAACTCATCTGACAGGTAGCAATGGCAGGTCATAATGTACTTGTGAATATTAATGTGTATACAGTTTTATCAAACTCATCTGACAGGTAGCAATGGAAGGTCATAATTTACTTGTGAATATAAATGTGTATACAGTTTTATCAAACTTATCTGACAGAAAGCAATGGAAGGTCATAATTTACTAGTAAATATTAATGTGTATACAGTTTTATCAAACTCATCTGACAGTAGCAATGGCAGGGCATAATTTACTTGTGAATATTAATGTGTATACAGTTTTATCAAATTCGTCTGACTGGTAGCAATGGAAGGTCATAATGTACTTGTGAATATTAATGTGTATACAGTTTTATCAAACTCATCTGACAGGTAGCAATGGCAGGTCATAATTTACTTATGAATATTAATGTGTATACAGTTTTATCAATCTCATATGACAGGTAGCAATGGCAGGTCATAATGTACTTGTGAATATTAATGTGTATACAGTTTTATCAAACTTATCTGACCGGTAGCAATGGTAGGTCTTTTTTTCTTGTGAATATTAATGTGTATACAGTTGTATCAAACTCATCTGACAGGTAGCAATGGCAGGTCTTGATTTTCTTGTGAATATTAATATGTATACATTTTCATCAAACCCATCTGACAGATAGCAATGGCAGGGCATAATTTACTTGTGAATATAAATGTGTATACAGTTTTAAATAACTCATCTGACAGGTAGCAATGGCAGGTCATAATTTACTTGTAAATATTAATGTGTATACTGTTTTTTCAAACTCATCTGACAGGTAGCAATGGCAGGTCATAATGTACTAGTGAATATTAATGTGTATACAGTTTTATCAAACTCATCTGACAGGTAGCAATGGCAGGTCACAATTTACTTGTAAATATTAATGTGTATACAGTTTTATCAAACTCATCTGACAGGTAGCATTGGCATGTCATAATATACTTGTAAATATTAATGTGTATACAGTTTTATCAAACTTATCTGACAGGTAGCAATGGCAGGTCATAATTTACTTGTGAATATTAATGTGTATACAGTTTTATCAAACTCATCTGACAGGTAGCAATGGCAGGTCATAATTTTACTTGTGAATATTAACTCTTAATCGACGGCAGGTTTTTGGTCATTTTTTATTACCAAACAGGTGTCCTTACATTTTGGACTATATTGTCTGTTTCCTTTATAGCCCATATATGTGTGATATATCATTTTTTTTCTACTTTGAATAGGCTTTAAAACTGTGCAGCTTATTTTTGTGAAAATGAAACTTGATAATATTTTTTAAAAAAAGAATTTAACAAAACAAAATTATTTTTTTTTAAAGTGTACAAACAGCAATAAGACAAAAAACAAGTATTAAAAACAAAAACATTTTTTCAGACATTTTATTAATCTACATATATTTCTGAAAGGAAATATTCAGTTATCAATCAATTTCTTCGAAAAATAAATGTTTGTTGACTTTTTTTCCTTTAATTATTCACATAAAAAATCTAATTTTAAGAAAAACGCAAAAAATGTAGAAAAAAAAGTTTTCTTTATTAAAAAAGACATAATGCACAGTGTGTTTTTTGCAATGCCCCTCACTTTTTTGACAAAATGTCATAAAAGTGAGGGGTATGGTCTTATGCGCGCCTGTGTCGTGAGGCTACCTTGTGTTTTTTCATAAAAAAAGTTGAAAAAAATGTTTTTTGGTCAGTTTTGAATGTTTTTATATTTTTTTTTTGATTTAGCGAGTGTTAGTTTCATCTTTGTCACTAGATTTAAGTTCTTTTTCCACTAAATAATGAGAATCTGAGTCCATTTTAATTTAGTCGAAGTGACTGACAAAACGTAAACAAATCAAAATGACGTTCGGTGCCGGTCAACTGATAGTGTTATTTTATTTGCGAGAAATTGTAGTTCAATAAAAAATAAATAAATATTTTTTATTAGAAAGTATTTAGAATGCATTTTTTTAATAAAAATATAACATTTGTAATAAAAAAATATTTAAAAAAATAATGTTTTTCATGGTTTGACTTTATGGATCACCAGAGTCACATTTTAATGTATGCCGTTTGTTGGGAGTTAATGTGTATACAGTAGGGTGATAACCATTTTAATTTTTGTTCGTAACCAACATGAAATCCCTTACATTCGAGGAACAATTATATGTAAATGACAGTAGCAACATTAATTTTTTTTTAAATTGAAAAAAGTTCCCCACCTTTTAATTTTTGTTTTCTCATATCGCGCAGTTTGACGCTAGGTTTCGATTTCACACTGAATTATTATATATGACTTTCTAGACTGCTTTTAAGCACATTTCAGTCGTCTGTTTCCATTTGTTTATAAGCAAGGCATTTACTATACTCATCTTCCCTCATCTTCTAAACAGAAAAGGTATCCAACATTTCTATCTGTTGAAAAGCTAATCAATCTCACATGGATGCCGACAAACCGTCAAATTCTTGGAAACTTCACTTTTCTGTTCAATAGCCAGAAACGGCGACTGGATCGAAGCAAAATTATGATTACTGATATAGAATTGCTCTGGAGGGAAATTCAAGACTTTCCACTATTATCAAGCACACTAATCAGAATGAAACTCAATGGTCTAATTGATTTATATGACAAAAACAAAAAGAAACCATCTGATAACACTTTCTCAGTTATTTGATGTCACCAACGTTAATGGAGAATGAAAAAGCGCAGAGGATAAAGAGCTCTACCAGAGGCAAGTTAACAGTGGAGGAAAGATTGGTTATTCAATTGTCTAACAAGCCCCTTTGGAATCATTCCACCCAAGAAAATGAATCCGACTATCAAAAACTCAATCTCAAGCCAGCTTTTCTCAATTACAACCTACAAAAACATATACAACTGACTCACAACCTGCACAAACACATACAACTGTCTCATAAACTACATAAACACACACAACTGTCTCAAAACCTACACAAAAACATACAACTATCTCAAAATCTTCGGATTCTGAAACCTCTGCTTCTTCACCCGAGTCGCCAACTATTTCTTAAACGTCATCTTCTGAATGCAAACCGAAATACTAAAGAGCAAGCACTAGAACGGCGGGTTTACTAGTACTGAAAAACCTTTCCACACATAAAGCACATGACGTTCTTGCAACCATTGCTGAACAGGGTCATGATGTGATGGTTCCAAGTCAGGCGGGTGTCTGGAAACGAGTAATCTCTGAAGGACGGAAAATGAAAACTAAAATTGTTCAAAAACTTCAAAGCAAAGATCCCTATTGTCTCCAGTTTGATGGTAAAAGAGTGCAAGGGGAAGAGCATCAAGTAGGTTTGCTGAAAAAGATGACAAACGAAATCAAACTCGGTATTCTCAAATGTGAGAGTGGTTCTGCCGCGGCCATTCACAATGAACTACATCAGCTAATAGATGAATATGATGCTTGATAAAATATTAATATGTTAATTTGCAACACGACCGCAGAAATACTAACCATTTTCACGGGATTGTAAAGCTCATACAGGATGATGTCTTGAGCAATGGCTTTCAGCCATAATATATTGACAGTCAGCACCATGTACTCGACCTCTTTCTGAAACATGTCATGAATTTTCTTATTCAAGAGCCAATGAGCAAACAAGAACTCAACTATTCCTTCATGGGCAAATTAACATAAAACTATGTCACTCTTCAAGCTGACTACCGCTTCTTGCGACAAAAGATGTTAGCACAGGCGAGAACCCACGTTGGCCTCACATCAGCTGGAATAAATTACCAAATTTACACCAGGCAAAATGGAACTCACGTGCAATATTTACTGTTATAGCATTATTTCTGATACCAGAGTGGCGCAGTATTCTCGCTTCTGCCTGCAACTTCATCTGCTACGAATGGGCAAATGCTTGGTTCGATTCGCAACACTACAATGAAGCGTCCTTCAATGAACTGTTTACCTCACTCATCAAGATAAAATGCAAGAAGGCAATTAAGTGTTTAAAGACCCATTGGTCAGTCAAGAAGTCATTAATTGACATTCCCAGATCTAACCAAATTGCTGAACGTGCTGTGAAACTGATGGCGGAACTTCATGCGAAATCGAGAAAAATTGAATTTTTGAATCTGAAGTTCATAGGACAAAATATATTTTGAACATTTCTTGTACATTCTGTACATATTACTAACTGTTCTATATCTTATTTGTTGATAAAAGTTGATTAGTTATTATTAATACTCTTTTGAATTAAGCTAAAAAAAAACATGTCCTTTTTTGAAAAAAAAAATATTTTTTTCACTTTTTTCTTCCGAAAAATGGCGAGGTGGGGAAACTTCTTTCAAAAAAATTTAATATGCAATTGATATTCTTAAATTATACATAAAAGTTCCTCGATTGCAAGTGGTTTCATAAAAATTTTTTTTTTGTTATCAACCTAGTATACAGTGTTATCAAACTCATCTGACAGGTAGCAATGGCAGGTCATAATGTACTTGTGAATATTAATGTGTATACAGTTTTATCAAACTCATCTGACAGGTAGCAATGGAAGGTCATAATTTACTTGTAAATATTAATAGGTATACAGTTTTTTCAAACTCATCTGACCGGTAGCAATGGCAGGTCTTTATTTTCTTGTTAATATTAATGTGTATACAGTTTTATCAAACTCATCTGACAGGTAGCAATGGCAGGGCATAATTTACTTGTGAATATTAATGTGTATACAGTTTTAAAAAACTCATCTGACAGGTAGCAATGGCAGGTCATAATTTACTTATAAATATTAATGTGTATACTGTTTTATCAAACTCATCTGACAGGTAGCAATGGCAGGTCATAATGTACTTGTAAATATTAATGTGTATACAGTTTTATCAAACTCATCTGACAGGTAGCATTGGCAAGTCATAATTTACTTGTGAATATTAATGTGTATACAGTTTTATCAAACTCATCTGACAGGTAGCAATGGAAGGTCATAATGTACTTGTGAATATTAATGTGTATACAGTTTTATCAAACTCATCTGACCGGTAGCAATGGCAGGTCTTTATTTTCTTGTGAATATTAATGTGTATACAGTTTTATCAAACTCATCTGACAGTAGCAATGGCAGGGCATAATTTACTTGTGAATATTAATGTGTATACAGTTTTATCAAACTTATCTGACCGATAGCAATGGCAGGTCTTTATTTTCTTGTAAATATTAATGTGTATACAGTTTTATCAAACTCATCTGACAGGTAGCAATGGCAGGGCATAATTTACTTGTGAATATTAATGTGTATACAGTTTTAAAAAACTCATCTGACAGGTAGCAATGGCAGGTCACATATTACTTATAAATATTAATGTGTATACTGTTTTATCAAACTCATCTGACAGGTAGCAATGGCAGGTCATAATGTACTTGTGAATATTAATGTGTATACAGTTTTATCAAACTCATCTGACAGGTAGCAATGGAAGGTCATAATTTACTTGTGAATATAAATGTGTATACAGTTTTATCAAACTTATCTGACAGAAAGCAATGGAAGGTCATAATTTACTAGTAAATATTAATGTGTATACAGTTTTATCAAACTCATCTGACAGTAGCAATGGCAGGGCATAATTTACTTGTGAATATTAATGTGTATACAGTTTTATCAAATTCGTCTGACTGGTAGCAATGGAAGGTCATAATGTACTTGTGAATATTAATGTGTATACATTTTTATCAAACTCATCTGACAGGTAGCAATGGCAGGTCATAATTTACTTATGAATATTAATGTGTATACAGTTTTATCAATCTCATATAACAGGTAGCAATGGCAGGTCATAATGTACTTGTGAATATTAATGTGTATACAGTTTTATCAAACTTATCTGACCGGTAGCAATGGTAGGTCTTTTTTTTCTTGTGAATATTAATGTGTATACAGTTGTATCAAACTCATCTGACAGGTAGCAATGGCAGGTCTTGATTTTCTTGTGAATATTAATATGTATACAGTTTCATCAAACCCATCTGACAGATAGCAATGGCAGGGCATAATTTACTTGTGAATATAAATGTGTATACAGTTTTAAATAACTCATCTGACAGGTAGCAATGGCAGGTCATAATTTACTTGTAAATATTAATGTGTATACTGTTTTATCAAACTCATCTGACAGGTAGCAATAGCAGGTCATAATGTACTAGTGAATATTAATGTGTATACAGTTTTATCAAACTCATCTGACAGGTAGCAATGGCAGGTCATAATTTACTTGTGAATATTAATGTGTATACAGTTTTATCAAACTTATCTGACAGGTAGTAATGGCAGGTCATAATGTACTTGTAAATATTAATGTGTATACAGTTTTATCAAACTCATCTGACAGGTTGCATTGGCAGGTCATAATTTACTTGTGAATATTAATGTGTATACAGTTGTATCAAACTCATCTGACAGGTAGCAATGGAAGGTCATAATGTACTTGTAAATATTAATGTGTATACAGTTTTATCAAACTCATCTGACAGGTAGCAATGGCAGGTCTTTAATTACTTGTAAATATTAATACGTATACAGTTTTATCAAACTCATCTGACAGGTAGCAATGG
This sequence comes from Bulinus truncatus, assembly GCA_021962125.1. NCBI lineage: Eukaryota > Metazoa > Mollusca > Gastropoda > Planorbidae > Bulinus > Bulinus truncatus. Next base: position 878,584 of record JAGDYQ010000068.1, read on the forward strand.
CAGGGCATAATTTACTTGTAAATATAAATGTGTATACAGTTTTAAAAAATTCATCTGACAGGTAGCAATGGCAGGGCATAATTTACTTGTAAATATTAATGTGTATACTGTTTTATCAAACTCATCTGACAGGTAGCAATGGCAGGTCATAATTTACTTGTGAATATTAATATGTATACAGTTTTATCAAACTCATCTGACAGGTAGCAATGGAAGGTCATAATGTACTTGTAAATATTAATGTGTATACAGTTTTATCAAACTCATCTGACACGTAGCAATGGAAGGTCATAATTTACTTGTGAATATTAATGTGTATACAGTTTTATCAAACTTATCTGACAGATAGCAATGGAAGGTCATAATTTACTAGTAAATATTAATGTGTATACAGTTTTATCAAACTCATCTGACAGTAGCAATGGCAGGGCATAATTTACTTGTGAATATTAATGTGTATACAGTTTTAAAAAACTCATCTGACAGGTAGCAATGGCAGGTCATAATGTACTTGTGAATATTAATGTGTATACAGTTTTATCAAACTCATCTGACAGATAGCAATGGAAGGTCATAATTTACTAGTAAATATTAATGTGTATACAGTTTTATCAAACTCATCTGACAGGTACCAATGGCAGGTCATAATGTACTTGTGAATATTAATGTGTATACATTTTTATCAAACTCATCTGACATGTAACAATGGAAGGTCATAATGTACTTGTGAATATTAATGTGTATACATTTTTATCAAACTCATCTGACAGGTAGCAATGGCAGGTCATAAATTACTTATGAATATTAATGTGTATACAGTTTTATCAATCTCATATGACAGGTAGCAATGGCAGGTCATAATGTACTTGTGAATATTAATGTGTATACAGTTTTATCAAATTTATCTGACAGGTAGCAATGGCAGGTCTTTTTTTTCTTGTGAATATTAATGTGTATACAGTTTTATCAAACTCATCTGACAGGTAGCAATGGCAGGTCATAATTTACTTGTGAATATTCATGTGTATACAGTTGTATCAAACTCATCTGACAGGTAGCAATGGCAGGTCTTTATTTTCTTGTGAATATTAATATGTATACAGTTTCATCAAACTCATATGACAGGTAGCATTGGCATGTCATAATTTACTAGTAAATATTAATGTGTATACAGTTTTATCAAACTCATCTGACAGGTAGCAAAGGCAGGTCATAATTTACTTGTGAATATTCATGTGTATACAGTTTTATCAAATTCGTCTGACTGGTAGTAATGGCAGGTCTTAATTTACTTGTGAATATTAATGTGTATACAGTTTTATCAAACTCATCTGACAGGTAGCAATGGCAGGTCACAATTTACTTGTGAATATTAATGTGTATACAGTTTTATCAAACTCATCTGACAGGTAGCAATGGCAGGTCATAATTTACTTGTGAATATTTATGTGTATACAGTTTTATCAAATTCGTCTGACTGGTAGCAATGGTAGGTCATAATGTACTTGTCAATATTAATGTGTATACATTTTTATCAAACTCATCTGACAGGTAGCATTGGCAAGTCATAATTTACTTGTGAATATTAATGTGTATACAGTTTTATCAAACTCATCTGACAGGTAGCAATGGCAGGTCTTAATTTACTTGTGAATATTAATGTGTATACAGTTTTAAAAAAATCATCTGACAGGTAGCATTGGCAGTCATAATTTACTTGTGAATATTAATGTGTATACAGTTTTATTAAACTCATCTGACAGGTAGCAATGGCAGGGCATAATTTACTTGTGAATATTAATGTGTATACAGTTTTAAAAAACTCATCTGACAGGTAGCAATGGCAGGTCATAATTTACTTGTAAATATTAATGTGTATAGTGTTTTATCAAACTCATCTGACAGGTATCAATGGCAGGTCATAATGTACTTGTGAATATTAATGTGTATACAGTTTTATCAAACTCATCTGACAGGTAGCAATGGAAGGTCATAATTTACTTGTAAATATTAATGTGTATACATTTTTATCAAACTCATCTGACAGGTAGCAATGGAAGGTCATAATTTACTTGTAAATATTAATAGGTATACAGTTTTTTCAAACTCATCTGACAGGTAGCATTGGCAGTCATAATTTACTTGTGAATATTAATGTGTATACAGTTTTATTAAATTCATCTGACAGGTAGCAATGGCAGGTCATAATTTACTAGTAAATATTAATGTGTATACAGTTTTATCAAACTCATCTGACAGGTAGTAATGGCAGGTAATAATGTACTTGTAAATATTAATGTGTATACAGTTTTATCAAACTCATCTAACAGGTAGCATTGGCAAGTCATAATTTACTTGTGAATATTAATGTGTATACAGTTTTATCAAACTCATCTGACAGGTAGCAATGGAAGGTCATAATGTACTTGTGAATATTAATGTGTATACAGTTTTATCAAACTCATCTGACCGGTAGCAATGGCAGGTCTTTATTTTCTTGTTAATATTAATGTGTATACAGTTTTATCAAACTCATCTGACAGTAGCAATGGCAGGGCATAATTTACTTGTGAATATTAATGTGTATACAGTTTTATCAAACTTATCTGACCGGTAGCAATGGCAGGTCTTTATTTTCTTGTGAATATTAATGTGTATACAGTTTTATCAAACTTATCTGACAGATAGCAATGGAAGGTCATAATTTACTGGTAAATATTAATGTGTATACAGTTTTATCAAACTCATCTGACAGTAGCAATGGCAGGGCATAATTTACTTGTGAATATTAATGTGTATACATTTTTATCAAACTCATCTGACAGGTAGCAATGGAAGGTCATAATGTACTTGTGAATATTAATGTGTATACATTTTTATCAAACTCATCTGACAGGTAGCAATGGCAGGTCTTTTTTTCTTGTGAATATTAATGTGTATACAGTTGTATCAAACTCATCTGACAGGTAGCAATGGCAGGGCATAATTTAGTTGTGAATATAAATGTGTATACAGTTTTAAAAAAATCATCTGACAGGTAGCAACGGCAGGTCATAATTTACTTGTAAATATTAATGTGTATACAGTTTTATCAAACTCATCTGACAGGTAGCAATGGAAGGTCATAATGTACTTGTGAATATTAATGTGTATATATTTTTATCAAACTCATCTGACAGGTAGCAATGGCAGGTCATAATTTACTTATGAATATTAATGTGTATACAGTTTTATCAATCTCATATGACAGGTAGCAATGGCAGGTCATAATGTACTTGTGAATATTAATGTGTATACAGTTTTATCAAACTTATCTGACCGGTAGCAATGGCAGGTCTTTTTTTTCTTGTGAATATTAATGTGTATACAGTAGTATCAAACTCATCTGACAGGTAGCAATGGCAGGTCTTGATTTTCTTGTGAATATTAATATGTATACAGTTTCATCAAACTCATCTGACAGGTAGCAATGGCAGGGCATAATTTACTTGTGAATATAAATGTGTATACAGTTTTAAAAAAATCATCTGACAGGTAGCAATGGCAGGGCATAATTTACTTGTGAATATTAATGTGTATACAGTTTTAAAAAACTCATCTGACAGGTAGCAATGGCAGGTCATAATTTACTTATAAATATTAATGTGTATACTGTTTTATCAAACTCATCTGACAGGTAGCAATGGCAGGTCATAATGTACTTGTAAATATTAATGTGTATACAGTTTTATCAAACTCATCTGACAGGTAGCATTGGCAGTCATAATTTACTTGTGAATATTAATGTGTATACAGTTTTATCAAACTCATTTGACAGGTAGCAATGGAAGGTCATAATGTACTTGTGAATATTAATGTGTATACAGTTTTATCAAACTCATCTGACCGGTAGCAATGGCAGGTCTTTTTTTTCTTGTTAATATTAATGTGTATACAGTTTTATCAAACTCATCTGACAGTAGCAATGGCAGGGCATAATTTACTTGTGAATATTAATGTGTATACAGTTTTATCAAACTTATCTGACCGGTAGCAATGGCAGGTCTTTATTTTCTTGTGAATATTAATGTGTATACAGTTTTATCAAACTTATCTGACAGATAGCAATGGAAGGTCATAATTTACTAGTAAATATTAATGTGTATACAGTTTTATCAAACTCATCTGACAGTAGCAATGGCAGGGCATAATTTACTTGTGAATATTAATGTGTATACAGTTTTAAAAAACTCATCTGACAGGTAGCAATGGCAGGTCATAATGTACTTGTGAATGTTAATGTGTATACAGTTTTATCAAACTCATCTGACAGATAGCAATGGAAGGTCATAATTTACTAGTAAATATTAATGTGTATACAGTTTTATCAAACTCATCTGACAGGTAGCAATGGCAGGTCATAATTTACTTGTGAATATTAATGTGTATACATTTTTATCAAACTCATCTGACAGGTAGCAATGGAAGGTCATAATGTACTTGTGAATATTAATGTGTATACATTTTTATCAAACTCATCTGACAGGTAGCAATGGCAGGTCTTTTTTTTCTTGTGAATATTAATGTGTATACAGTTGTATCAAACTCATCTGACAGGTAGCAATGGCAGGTCATAATTTACTTATGAATATTAATGTGTATACAGTTTTATCAATCTCATATGACAGGTAGCAATGGCAGGTCATAATGTACTTGTGAATATTAATGTGTATACAGTTTTATCAAACTTATCTGACCGGTAGCAATGGCAGGTCTTTTTTTTCTTGTGAATATTAATGTGTATACATTTGTATCAAACTCATCTGACAGGTAGCAATGGCAGGTCTTGATTTTCTTGTGAATATTAATATGTATACAGTTTCATCAAACTCATCTGACAGGTAGCAATGGCAGGGCATAATCTACTTGTGAATATAAATGTGTATACAGTTTTAAAAAAATCATCTGACAGGTAGCAACGGCAGGTCATAATTTACTTGTAAATATTACTGTGTATACAGTTTTATCAAACTCATCTGACAGATAGCAATGGAAGGTCATAATTTACTAGTAAATATTAATGTGTATAGAGTTTTATCAAACTCATCTGACAGGTAGCAATGGCAGGTCATAATGTACTAGTGAATATTAATGTGTATACAGTTTTATCAAACTCATCTGACAGGTAGCAATGGAAGGTCATAATTTACTTGTAAATATTACTGTGTATACAGTTTTATCAAACTCATCTGACAGATAGCAATGGAAGGTCATAATTTACTAGTAAATATTAATGTGTATAGAGTTTTATCAAACTCATCTGACAGGTAGCAATGGCAGGTCATAATTTACTTGTGAATATTCATGAGTATACAGTTTTATCAAATTCGTCTGACTGGTAGCAATGGAAGGTCATAATGTACTTGTGAATATTAATGTGTATACATTTTTATCAAACTCATCTGACAGGTAGCAATGGCAGGTCATAATTTACTTATGAATATTAATGTGTATACAGTTTTATCAATCTCATATGACAGGTAGCAATGGCAGGTCATAATGTACTTGTGAATATTAATGTGTATACAGTTTTATCAAACTTATCTGACCGGTAGCAATGGCAGGTCTTTTTTTTCTTGTGAATATTAATGTGTATACAGTTGTATCAAACTCATCTGACAGGTAGCAATGGCAGGTCTTGATTTTCTTGTGAATATTAATATGTATATAGTTTCATCAAACTCATCTGACAGGTAGCAATGGCAGGGCATAATTTACTTGTGAATATAAATGTGTATACAGTTTTAAAAAAATCATCTGACAGGTAGCAATGGCAGGTCATAATTTACTTATAAATATTAATGTGTATACTGTTTTATCAAACTCATCTGACAGGTAGCAATGGCAGGTCATAATGTACTTGTGAATATTAATGTGTATACAGTTTTATCAAACTCATCTGACAGGTAGCAATGGAAGGTCATAATTTACTTGTGAATATAAATGTGTATACAGTTTTATCAAACTTATCTGACAGAAAGCAATGGAAGGTCATAATTTACTAGTAAATATTAATGTGTATACAGTTTTATCAAACTCATCTGACAGTAGCAATGGCAGGGCATAATTTACTTGTGAATATTAATGTGTATACAGTTTTAAAAAACTCATCTGACAGGTAGCAATGGCAGGTCATAATGTACTTGTGAATATTAATGTGTATACAGTTTTATCAAACTCATCTGACAGATAGCAATGGAAGGTCATAATTTACTAGTAAATATTAATGTGTATACAGTTTTATCAAACTCATCTGACAGGTAGCAATGGCAGGTCATAATTTACTTGTGAATATTAATGTGTATACAGTTTTATCAAACTCATCTGACAGGTAGCAATGGAAGGTCATATTTTACTTGTGAATATTAGTGTGTATACAGTTTTATCAAACTCATCTGACAGGTAGCAATGGCAGGTCATAATTTACTTGTGAATATTAATGTGTATACAGTTTTATCAATCTCATATGACAGGTAGCAATGGCAGGTCATAATGTACTTGTGAATATTAATGTGTATACAGTTTTATCAAACTTATCTGACCGGTAGCAATGGCAGGTCTTTTTTTTCTTGTGAATATTAATGTGTATACAGTTGTATCAAACTCATCTGACAGGTAGCAATGGCAGGTCTTGATTTTCTTGTGATTATTAATATGTATACAGTTTCATCAAACTCATCTGACAGGTAGCAATGGCAGGTCATAATGTACTAGTGAATATTAATGTGTATACAGTTTTATCAAACTCATCTGACAGGTAGCAATGGCAGGTCATAATTTACTTGTAAATATTACTGTGTATACAGTTTTATCAAACTCATCTGACAGGTAGCAATGGCAGGGCATAATTTACTTGTGAATATTAATGTGTATACAGTTTTAAAAAACTCATCTGACAGGTAGCAATGGCAGGTCATAATTTACTTATAAATATTAATGTGTATACTGTTTTATCAAACTCATCTGACAGGTAGCAATGGCAGGTCATAATGTACTTGTGAATATTAATGTGTATACAGTTTTATCAAACTCATCTGACAGGTAGCAATGGAAGGTCATAATTTACTTGTGAATATAAATGTGTATACAGTTTTATCAAACTTATCTGACAGAAAGCAATGGAAGGTCATAATTTACTAGTAAATATTAATGTGTATACAGTTTTATCAAACTCATCTGACAGTAGCAATGGCAGGGCATAATTTACTTGTGAATATTAATGTGTATACAGTTTTAAAAAACTCATCTGACAGGTAGCAATGGCAGGTCATAATGTACTTGTGAATATTAATGTGTATACAGTTTTATCAAACTCATCTGACAGATAGCAATGGAAGGTCATAATTTACTAGTAAATATTAATGTGTATACAGTTTTATCAAACTCATCTGACAGGTAGCAATGGCAGGTCATAATTTACATGTGAATATTCATGAGTATACAGTTTTATCAAATTCGCCTGACTGGTAGCAATGGAAGGTCATAATGTACTTGTGAATATTAATGTGTATACATTTTTATCAAACTCATCTGACAGGTAGCAATGGCAGGTCATAATTTACTTATGAATATTAATGTGTATACAGTTTTATCAATCTCATATGACAGGTAGCAATGGCAGGTCATAATGTACTTGTGAATATTAATGTGTATACAGTTTTATCAAAATTATCTGACCGGTAGCAATGGCAGGTCTTTTTTTTCTTGTGAATATTAATGTGTATACAGTTGTATCAAACTCATCTGACAGGTAGCAATGGCAGGTCTTGATTTTCTTGTTAATATTAATATGTATACAGTTTCATCAAACCCATCTGACAGATAGCAATGGCAGGGCATAATTTACTTGTGAATATAAATGTGTATACAGTTTTAAATAACTCATCTGACAGGTAGCAATGGCAGGTCATAATTTACTTGTGAATATTAATGTGTATACAGTTTTATCAAACTCATCTGACAGGTAGCAATGGAAGGTCATATTTTACTTGTGAATATTAGTGTGTATACAGTTTTATCAAACTCATCTGACAGGTAGCAATGGCAGGTCATAATTTACTTGTGAATATTAATGTGTATATAGTTTTTTTAAACTTATCTGACAGGTAGCATTGGCATGTCATATTATACTTGTGAATATTAATGTGTATACAATTTTATCAAACTCATCTGACAGGTAGCAATGGCAGGTCATAATGTACTTGTGAATATTAATGTCTATACAGTTTTATCAAACTCATCTGACAGGTAGCAATGACAGGTCATAATTTACTTGTGAATATTAATGTGTATACAGTTTTATAAAACTCATCTGACAGGTAGCAATGGCAGGTCATAATTAACTTGTGAATATTAATGTGTATACAGTTTTATAAAACTCATCTGACAGGTAGCAATGGAAGGTTATAATTTACTTGTGAATATTAATGTGTATACAGTTTTATCAAACTGATCTGACAGGTAGCAATGGCAGGTCATAATGTACTTGTGAATATTAATGTGTATACAGTTTTATCAAACTCATCTGACAGGTAGCATTGGCAGGTCATAATTTACTTGTGAACATTAATGTGTATGCAGTTGTATCAAACTCATCTGACAGGTAGCAATGGCAGGTCACAATTTACTTGTGAATATTAATGCGTATATATTTTTATAAAACTCATCTGACAGGTAGCATGGCAGGTCATATTGTACTTGTGAATATTAATGTGTATACAGTTTTATCAAACTCATCTGACAGGTAGCAATGACAGGTCATAATTTACTTGTGAATATTAATGTGTATACAGTTTTATCAAATTCATCTGACAGGTAGCAATGGCAGGTCATAATGTACTTGTGAATATTAATGTGTATGCAGTTTTATCAAACTCATCTGACAGGTAGCAATGGCATTTCATAATTTACTTGTGAATATTAATGTGTATACAGTTTTATCAAACTCATCTGACAGGTAGCAATGGAAGGTCATATTTTACTTGTGAATATTAGTGTGTATACAGTTTTATCAAACTCATCTGACAGGTAGCAATGGCAGGTCATAATTTACTTGTGAATATTAATGTGTATATAGTTTTATTAAACTCATCTGACAGGTAGCATTGGCATGTCATAATTTACTTGTGAATATTAATGTGTATACAGTTTTATAAAACTCATCTGACAGGTAGCAATGGCAGGTCATAATAAAAAGCCTACTGATATCATTCAGTTACAATCTAAAGTTATATTAGTTACAAATTTAGTTGTTGTTTTATTGCAATCTTCGTGTTTTAGATACTTTTAAAGGAATCTGACTACTTCTTACATACGCCATATTATCGAGGTGGTGTGTGCATGGGCGTCGCTAGGAATTTTTCCAAGGGGGGGGTTAAAAATTCTCCCCGGGGGCAAATAACAACTTTTTGACATTTTTTTTAAATGTAAGGGGGGGGAGCAAATGCCCCCCTCTTATATGAAATTTTTTTTAAAGTGAATAAGCCATGTGTGTGTGTGGGTGAAGTCCCTGTAAAGATGAGATCTCTTAGATCCCTATAAACCACTAATGGGACGGTTTTTTATGGATGCTCTTCTTTCATCCCCACCATAGCCGATAGTGCAATGGCCATGGAGACGTCACGGGAGATATATTGGGAACTTGAGCCAAGACCAGAAAAATTTCCTTGGTCCACACCGGAGATCAATCCAGATACCTTCGGGTCGACAGTCGAGCACTTTAGTGCACGATCATTCGTCCCCCAAGAGAGGTGGTCACGCTTGAGGTCGATGAGAGCCATACTAAAAAAAAATACTTCTAAGAACTGCTCAATTGTTCATCAATTAAAATAATTGTCAAATCTCCTCATTTCAAATTTAATTTTTGTATTGATTTTTAATATCAATTTACACCCATGCCCACCGACAGAAATTTCTGGCCCCTGGGCAGGGCCCTGTGCTGATAATAAAATTTTCAAAAGTTGATTGGCTCAGTGCGGGCCCCTAAATCTCGCCGGGCCCCTGGGCATTCGCCCCCCCCCCTCTCGTTGGCACTGTTTACACTCATTACTGTTAATCCTTTCTGCCTCAACTGGGTGTATCACTCCTGGAGAACAATTATTATTTTTTATAACTCCTGTCACCTTTAAAATAGCTTTACCATTATTGAAACCATCTGTAACACAGATGGAATGAACACATTGACAAAGTAATGAAACAAAGCACAGTGAATTATTTTAGGGGGATGATTTTTGTTCTACTAATCCCTGCAAAAGGATGTTACTTAGCCATACACTTTTTTTTTGTTGATTTAAAAGTGTTTTGTGTCGTCCATAATATAAATTTGAAACTTTGAACAATACATACATGGACTCAAGGATATTGTAGGCTATAATCAATCCTGAAAAAAACTTTTATAAGGGAATAGACTTTTCAATAGTAATGTACAAAGGGGCTTTAAATCTTAGTATGCTCAGTTTTATACCACACATTTTCTATTGCTAATAAGGTCTAACACACTTGCTGCATACAAAATATGAATATTTTTCTCATGGGCACAGTATACATATCTTCAGATTTTTGTCTAAAGTAATAAAGACATTCGTTTTTCTTTCAGTTTGCAGGAGTTGAGTCTACGGCCTCCATGAGACAGTAAGTAGGTTAAATAGTCAGTTTTTTATACTGTGGTACCACTCTTGCTGTCATTGATTTTCAGTCAACCATATTTCAAACAATATTGTCACATCGATATGTTTTCTTGTAATATAGAACAATCTCTGATTTCTTGCAGTAGGTTTCACTTTCTTTATCAAGACTATTGTGCATTCATTGCAAAGAAGTTGGTAACGAAATTTAGTTATTATTGTTGCTGGTTTGAACAAAAAAACATTGATTTGTTGAGTGGTAAAGCCTTCTTATTTGGAAATCTTTACTTAAGCTGCAAATGCCTAGTTTTCTTCTTTTTTTTTTTTCTACTCCAACTTTGAATGAAATTTTCCTGATCATGAATTCTGCATGTTGTAGCTTAGTGAAGTAATTGTCTTTGGTGACTAAGATGATTCACAGGACCAGAAGATATGTATTCTCTGTTATGCTTGCTTATAATGTACTAAAATAACTCCTATATAAACTTGATTAATAACTATTTTCATAGTGTAAAACTCTCATATTATTATACGTTAATTTTAAAACTCTTTTCCCCTCATTTCCCTTATTTATTTTAGCTAATCAATAGGCTGTCTGACCCTAAACATGACCCCACCCTAACTCCAATTTTTCCACTAGTTTTGCTGTCAGAGTCTGATGGGTGGAAAAAACCCACTATAAGTATCATCATAAACATTTATTTTTTTCTACAATACAATAAGTGTATGGGTGTATCAGGGACAGGAGGTGCAGTGTTGCAGTGGAAAGGGGTCGAAAAAGATACAATTTTAAAGCTAGTTTTTTGCTTAAAAATAATACTGCATATTTTTATTGAAATATTTTGATATAAAGCTTTTGTTTTATTGAAACAAAATTACTCATATGATTCAAGGAGAAAAATTACCCTTGAAGTGCTTATTTTTTATATCATTGTCACGATTGACAAAAAGTGGGAGATATTTGGAATGTGCCAGTATGCATTTATATATAGCTAGCTGAACAGGCCCGGTACCCGGACCTGCTATTTGGCACGCAGTTGGAGTTGAAAATGGTGATGCGCTCACAACACCATATCATTGACTAATCTTAATTCATTCATAATATTTTAAAGGACTCTTTCTCAATAGTTATTTTTTTATAATGTATCAATTCTCTTTCACTTAGCCCCACACCCATCCTTCCCTCCCCCGTCCGCCACCCCACTTCCACTCAAGACATGCCCGAATCGCAGTGGATCTCAATGTACAAAATTAAAAAAAGGGGCATTTAGTATAACTGCATGTTCACCATGTTAACAATACCACGTGACACCTCTCCCCAGGCCCGTAGCCAGGAATATTGGATTGGGGGGGGCCGAAGACATTTTCGGGGGGGGGGCGAAGAAATTTTTTTCGGGGGGGGGGGGGTGCCGAAGAAATGATCGGGTCGGATCTAGACAACTTTGACGGGGGGGGGGGCAAAACATTGACCCCCGGGGGGGGGGCAAAACTGTTTTCATTGTTGAAAATTGGTCTTAGAACAAAAAATATTTCGATAATTTAATGATGTATTACCTAAACCTGCGATAACGGGGGGGGGAGCATGGGCCCCCCCGGCCCCTCTCCCTAAATCCACCCCTGGTGGGGTAAAAGAAATGTTCGGGGGGGGGGGCGAAAATGTAGGCGCGAAGCGCCGAAAGCTTGCGAACGGAGAGGAGGGGTTTGGGGAGGGGATCTCAGTGCAGTTCCATACCTGGAATTGTGCATTTTAGTACCGATTAATAAGAAATATAAAATTTTAACTACGTTTCAATACTGCATGGCAAATTACAGTTTTGTTAAAAAATAATTTAAATAGTAAAGAGTTTTAATGATAAAAATGTATTGAGACTGAGCAATTTCTAATTCCTGTTATAAATATATTGACCATTTGTTCTGCTACACAATTGTTACATAATAGATACCTGATTTATATTATTATACTGCTTGTTTAACGTACAACCCGGGAAGAACGACAAAGATACATGAATAAAGCTTAGCTATTTGTGTGATATTTCTTATAAAATAGTGAAAACAAAGAACAGATCTATCAACAAAAACAGTCGCAATTATTCAATTTAAAATAAAATTAATTCTGCTAAAAAGTAAATTTGCAAATTAAATAACATCACTCAGAAATCACGGAGTTTGTACTTTATTATTTTATTATACATATGTATAAAAATGAAGTCAGAAGCCAATGTTATTTTATATAAACTTATTTAAGTTGCTAGTTGTCCTCAGAAGATATCAATATATAAAACTATTACAAGGTTGCGAACAGGCCCATCGACAGAAATTTCGGGCCCCTGGGCTGATATTAATATTTTAAAAAGTTGATTGGCCAGCTCAGTCCGGGTCCCTAAAACTCGCCGGGCCCCTGGGCATTGCCCCCCTCCCACTCGTCGGCACTTGTTGCGAACTTGTATTATTATACGTTTCAAATTTGCAAACTTCGTGGTTTAGCCAGCCCGTAGCCAAGGAGGGCACTGGGGGGCCGTGCCCCCTCCCCGCTAGGTGTGAAGTGCCCCCCACTTAAAAAAAAAGAAAAAGAGGAAAAAATAAAGAAAAAGTAAAGGTGCCCCCTTGCTGGGTATTGGTGCCTCCCTGCTTACTTTGACCTGGCTACGGGCCTGGGTTTAGCACTGAATTTACTTAAAAATGCTTCAGCATTCAGATTGTCTGTTAAATCTTTTTCAAATGCAAGCAGGAAAAGATTGCTTAGACGCTTTTGTAACATTGATCTGCGATATGGGGTGAGCATTCGTGTGAGGGATGAGAAACTGCTCTCACACACAGCTGTTGAAGCACCAAATGCCAATGCTGCCCAAAATACCCAGAAGTGAACTTCAATAAGATTCAATCTTTTATGCCCCAAAATTAGATAAGCTATATGTAAGTATATATAATTAGCCTGAATAATTGCCAAAATATAAACTTTTAAGTTATTATTATTATTGATTTATTAAACAAAATGATTGATGTTTAATAGTCGTTATTATTACAATTTTGTCAAAAAACTCAAATCATGCACGGGGGGGCTCAGGTCCTGCACGGGGGGGGGCTCCAGCCCCCGGCTTCGGGCCTGCCTCTCCCCCCCCCGTTAATTACTCCTTTCCCAACCCTACACCCCTATTCCAACAGTTCTTTTTTTTTATAATTTTATAATTTATCATGTTTAACATGACGTATTTAAAAAAAAAAGAGAGACGTGAGGTTAAAAAATTAGCGGTGTTGCAACTTGAATCGTCTGCTTGATCCCCTCCCCCTTTCTGCAACCATTTGGTTTATTCCCACTAGGGATCGACCGATAATCGGATCGGTATCGGTATCGGACCGATATTGGCACTATCGGTTAATATCGGATCGACCGATTTTTGTAGGGAGCGACAGATAGTCGAACCGATATTGCACTATGGGTTAACTATCGGATCGGACAACAGAGTTGCAGAAAAAAAAATCCGTAAATAACCCAATTCTTTAACCAGATCAGACAATATTTAAAACAAAAAAGGAAAAAAAAACCCGTACACAGAAATTGTCACGTCTACAAAAATTGCATCAGCGATATGACCTTGAAACAATAGGATTGACATTTTTTAATACTAATTTATGACCTTGAATGATACAATTAATGAACATCTGTGTGTATTTTTTTTGGGATGGGAAGTTGGGGGGGGGGAGACTTACGTGTGGGCGAAGTGTTACGAAATATGACAGGGAAGGGGTGAGCATGGGTTGACATACGTCATTAGCTGTAGCACGAGAAAAACACGTGTTTGGCATTATTATTGATTTAAAAAAAAATATCGGTATCGGTATCTATATCGGTAAAAATGCTGGGGAAAATTATCGGTATCGGACTATCGGTAAAAAGGCATATCGGTCGCTCCCTAATTCCCACACCTATCCCAACCAACTCGGCAATATATATTTGAGCGCGTTAACAATCAGTCTATGTACAAAAAATAGCTTTTTATATAATTCATACCAAAGAAAATAATCCTCATTATGGGTACAGAAGCTTAACAAAAACAACCCCCGACTATTAAACATAATTTGCGCACACTACTCAATATCATTTTAAAATCTTAATTCATTAATAAAAAATCCTTGTTGTGTTTAGAATTCCCCATTTTTATTCAAGAAAGATTCATTTGATGAACAAAATGCGCACCAAACATACTCTCATTTAACATACATTGTCTCTTTTTAGTTTCTATAATTTTGGAATTCCCCAGACTATTTTTATAGAGACGGTCGATGACACGCACTGTTTTTTTTTTAACTCCGCAAGGGTGTGACGTAGAACTCAGACTTTTTTTTTTAGCGATGTAAGCTTTCAACCCGTACGGTGCCGTGTATTTTTAACGTGCAGACATGCGGCTTTTATTGCCATGAGCATACTTTACACCGCACGGTGTGTAGGTCTGTCGAACGTACGCCGAGGTTAGACGATTATGTTATTTGGTATTGTTCTTTCCCTTGTGACCACCGCATTGTTTAATTAATGGATGGGTAAATGCTGGAGACCAGAGACAGTAGCTGGACAGCTTAATCCACAATAGGATTGATACAGTTTGGAAACCATGACCAGACTTTATAATTTATGGAGATTCTGTAATGTCAGCTTCATTATGTAATACAGGCTGTACAAGTCTATTATGTATGTAGCATTAGAACTAATTATGATCCCTCAACAGAAAGGAGATGTAATATTATTATAATCAAACCTTTATTAAATCTACCAATAACAAATTGTCATGGATTAAATGAATGAATACATTTAATATTATTATAATTAAACCTTTATGAAGTATATTTCAATTTTGAAACATTAGCTGCTGTACTTTATCCTTCAACATTTTTTATTCTTTAGCCACCCAAAGAGTGCAATCCAAAGCTGTTGAGGACAAAGTGTTGTCCATAATCTCCAGAGAAAAATCTACAGAAGATGAAGAAGAAGAAAAAGAAGTGGACGGTGTTTGAAAACTTTTTTTTCAATGAGCTTAGTGCATCAGTAATTTTGTGTCAATAGATGTCAGTTGCACATAGTTTAGTGCACCTGTACTTTTTTGTCAATAAATATCAGAAATTTTGTGTTAATAAATATCAGTTGTACATAAAGTCCATCATTAATTTTATGTCATTTATTACCACTTGTACAACTTAGTTGTTGTTGCTGTTTAGATATCTGCAAACCTCTGTTAAAATCTGTGCACTGTACATGAATAAAATGAGATATAAAATTCTTGAGCTCTGTTTAAAATAATATTATTCAATGTGCATTGCATCAAAGAAACTTTTTATTTTAATTAATATTTGTGCATTTCAGAAAACTTGATGTCAGATTCAGAGAGTGGGATTTATGAGAATTATTACTTTGAAGAAGAAGACTTTGATGTAGGTTCACTTTCATATACATTTTCATTTGGAGTTTTGTCATTTTCTCATGATACAGTGTTAGGAAAAGTCTAATTATGAAAATATGTTTTCAATTATTCAGATTATTTAAAATTGGGTCCACTGGAGCTGAAATTGTTGAGTATCACAGGTCAGCAGATGCCCATTCATGTGGCAAAAACACCTTCAGAAGAGGAGATGAAACAGTACAGACCCGATGAGTGGCCAGCAAGCGCACATGCTACATGGTCCTTTGTTGACAAACACTTGAAACTGTTGATTTTTTAAACTAATGAAGTATAAGACTGATACATGTACTAGAATTCTGGCTATGCATTAAAACTTCAAATGAATTTCTTCAGTATTATTTGACATTCTAAGTTGGTCTTTCAAGACTGATGTAAATAATTTGTTTTAGCAGGAATTTTTTGAGTGATATCATATTCAAAAATGTAAACGTATGAATATGTAATAACCTAACAAGTGATTCTTTACTTGAAAAAAAGTAGAGGTTCAATCGAGCATTTTCAGCCAATGTATAATTTGAGGTACATGTCTATAAAAATAAAAGTCTTAAATGTAAATCAATAAATATTTAACTTAAACATTTTGTGTTAAGTTTATAATCCAATGCTCAAAGGAATTTTATGCAAAAATAAAAACTATATTCTGTCATTACTAAAATCTGCTTTTGTTTGAAAGGGCTTCTTCAGCATACATTTTCAAACTTTCTTATAGCATCAAATGTACAATGACTTATCATTTAGGTGACTCTCAGACTTAAACTCTACAATGGATAGATATTTTAAATCAGGCTTTTTGCACAATTTAATAATAAAATCTTTAAGTTTGAATATTTCATTTATTGAGAATAATCATAACGACTCTCCATTTTTAAAGTTTCTAGTTTTTTCTTTGCTTTAAAGAAATAATAATTATTGTGCAGACATTTTACTGTCTTTGTTATTATATTATAATGTAATAAATGTATCAGCTTTTTCTGCTAATTAAGTTTATTTAAAAACAGCTTAAAATAGTTGACCATCTCTCAGTCAGTAATTTGAGTTGTGATAAATGTTAATTTTCATAGTTGGCTCACCACAGCAGCTCATTAATGATAACAGTTTGTAAATGTTCAAATTTGGCTCGCCACAGCAGCTCATTAGTGACATTAATGATTAAAGAGTCTAATGTGAGGGTAAAGTTTATAGGTCATTGCTCGGCTATTAAAAAGAATATTTAAAATGAAAGCTTCAGAAAATGAAGGATATTTTTTTCTAGTAAATATTCTTTTTAGTAAATAGCTCTTTAATTAGGCTTACATTTATTACATCAGTAATAGCTCTTTAATTAGGCTTACATTTATTACATCAGCAAAGCTTGTCATGATGTAATAAATACTAATTAGCCAATGTAAACTACTAGTGACATAAAAACTGTGGCTGCTGATTAACTGTATTTAATTGGTGATGAATTATGCTATTAATATATTTTTAACTCAAACACCCATTGTAAAAAAATTTTTATCCAAAAGCTGTTATTTCAAAGTTATGTGGAAAAAAATCAAGAAAAAATCGATAAATAACACAATTCTAGTTTGATTGACAGGTGCCATGGGTTTGAAACAATGGAAATTCATGTCAATTTTTGGGTTGGCTATAAGTAACATGATCCTTGTAGGAGAGAGGCTGTGAAATATTTAAAAAATGATCGGGTAGGGAAAGGAGGTAAAAATCAAGAGAAAAAAACAGGTCAATAATAAGTAAGCGACTTCTTCTGGCTGTACTATATTTTAAAAGGAAAAGTGCATATAAGATAGAAATGTCACATGTGTCTTATATTTTAAGATGAGAAGTGGATGGGGCTGTGGGTACAGTAGTAACAAAATGTGACAGGGATGGAGGCGAGAGGTGCTGAGTTTGGAAAGTACATTTGGGGAAAAAAACCTGGCATCGTTGTTGATTAAAAACAACTCGCATCCCTGATTTGATTGGATACATGTCAATGAACTGGTCTGAATAACTAATTAAATAGACATATATGCTAATGCCTAATAGATGACAATTAATGAGAACTCTTGTAAACCTGACTTGTTTATTATGCCAATGTTATGAAAAACTTGTTTGAATACAAATAAATGAATTATATCTTACCGATTAAAATGTGCTTTAATTTGTGATAAATTTGTAATTATGCGCTAATTTACTCAATTTTTTTAATCGAACAGCAGCTCTAGTCACAACCATTCCCCATGATGGCTTTTCAAACCACTTATGATATCTTGCAACCTGGTATACAGACTGATATAATTACAGTATCACTAAACCTGATGTAATGAATGATATCAATATAGAACCTGCAACCTGGTATACAGACTGATATCAGTTTAGTATCTGCAACCCATGGACAGACTGATATCAGTTTAGTATTTGCAACTTATGGACAGACCGATATCAGTTTAGTATCTTGCAACCTTATGGACAGACTGATATCAGTTTAGAAACTTGCAACCTTATGGACAGACTGATATCAGTTTAGTATCTTGCAACCAATGGACAGACTGATATTATTATAGTATTTTGCAACCTGATCTACAGACTGATGTTAATAAGTTTACATGGATCGAAAAGGTATATATTATGAAATTCACTAACTTGTATTTGTACCTGCTCTAAGCCAGAGTGGCAATCATTTGTATTTAAAAGTTTAATTGGCTAAATAATAGATCTTCAAAAGTACCCAGCACTAAATCTATGCTTCTAATTCCTCCATATTGTGTATCTCCCCAATGATGTTTATAGTTGTAACTGAAATTGACCCTTTTCATATTCAGTAAACTGGTTGTCACTATATTTTGTATTTTTTCAAATAATAATGATGTACATTTGTGACATGATCTGGTTGAGAGACATGTTGTGATAATTTATAGAGACTATTTTTTTTTATTTTGGCACACTGTATTGAGACATTTAAGTGACTCTTGGCCGATTATGTATGTGTGAAAACTATGAAAAGAAATGGAATACTAAGTTTACATCTTGTTAACCCAGTGTTTTCTTTTTTTCTTCAGAAAGTGCTTACTTCATTACCCACCAACTATTACAATATTGAAATGGACATCACAATATTTGTCAGACATTTGTCCTAAATCTCAACAGAAAACCATTCTAAAAGACAATAAGTTATGCCATTGTTGAGACAATCTTGTTGTGCTCCGTCTATATATCCACTACTTCTGTGAATTGGGTTCTTCAAAACAATTGTGCCTGTCCTATGAAATACTCACACTGGGATTGGTTTTATTAAGTAAATGTAAAAACATAAAAAAAAGTGAGCATGGCATTTGCTGTCTCATGTTTATTTTTTATTAACAAATTAGTTTTTAAATTGTCTGTTTTAGCTATCACACACACAGTTATATTAAAAATAAAACATTACATAAGATGGTTTGACAGATTTATTCTGACACCTTCATACCTCCATTATGCAACAAGGATCAACAAAACTGATGCCAACTAAAATGTTTGACATAAGTAAAAAAAACAGCACTGCTCACACTATTATTGTTCAAGTAATACATCAGCCATTGAACTAACAGAGATCTACAACATCAAATAGTACACAAAAGGATGAATTATTTTATATTGTTCAATAAATAAGTGTAGTAAATTTAGTGGGAAATCTTCTGTGGCTACAGCATAAACTAAAAAAATTAAATTATTTTACAATGAATATAATTTACAATTTAGATAATAACTAGCTTTGAATTCTTATTTTAAAATCATTTAAAATTGAAAAAAATATATGGTAATAAAAAGCTAGATCAAAATTTAGCGAAAATAATTAATCAAAATGTTCCTTAAAAAAAACTTTCTTTTTCAATCTTTGTCAATTAGTGAAACAAATTTCACCAGATTTAGTAGAAAATTAGCTTATCTTTTACAAAAGAATGAATATGAAGATATATGATTTCTTAAGTTGGGATGCTATTACTAGAGAAAGGCACTGAATATCAATACATCTAAAACTTTGATAAAAATTCTCACTGCAATTTTAGATGGTTCATGCAAAACCAATATTTAGAGTCACTTATTTAGATTAAATGGTTTATAGATAAATTCTTATCAAAGTTTATTGTCAGTGAATTTAAAAAAAAAATTCTCTGAGACAGCTTATTAAAACTTGATAAAAAACTAATCTGCCCCACTGATGTAACATATTTTAAGTCTATACATATAAAATAATGTGAATAAAACACACAATTGGACAACAGCTGAAACAAAAAAATAAATAATTAATTCCTAACCAGTTGATTCATATATTTGCTAAATAAATAATTGTTTATCTATAAAAAATAAATCCATTTTTTAAAGAAATTTACCATGTATAGGTAGGTACTATGATATCCGTGCCCAAACGACCCGGAAATAGCCTTGAAAATCTCCGTATGCTACATAAGCCATGTTTGGCAACAGTTAGAACCAGTGGTACTGTGATTTTCTGAAACGCTTTAATTTACTCATTATTTTATTTTTACTTTGCCATAATTTTAAAAGAACTTATCCTTAAGTTAATCTGTGTGAATTTTTTTGTTAACTACGCCATCTTCGTTTTGAGGAATCAACATTTCAAAATAAGGTAAGATAAATTTTGCTTTTATTTTTTAATTAGGTCGCGACCCAATGTTTTTATTGATCGATCAACTGTTAATATATTCTAAATATCTTATTTAATCATTTTTATGTTGATTGACTGCTCAAAAAATTAAAAAACCGTGTTCTTGACGAGTCGCTTATTTGCCGATAAAAGTTACCTATTATCGATAACGGCAACCGCGGGCAGCGCTAATCTTAACATTAAATCCATACATAGTAATCCTTCAAAATCAATATTTTTTAACTGCCATCCTTTAACAAAGTTACGTTTTTTTTAATCTAGTATGTGTTCTGAATATAAAAACACTAATATTTTTATCCACAGTAGTGTCTGGTAGAAATATATTGTGTGTTATGTCAAACTACTATAAGTAATAAGTCTAATATATCAATAAAATTATGCTATAATTTAATTTTTTTAAATATTCATTGGAGCCTTATAACAGTAGTGATTTTTACCAGGTTAAACATTTATTTCAGAAACTTTTAAAACATTAACTTCTTTTATTTTATTTTCAGGAAAATGGAAAATACAAATACTCTAAAGTTGAAGAATTTAAAGGACATGGAGAATCTTCTTGAGTCTCATAAAGATAGCAAATTCACAAATGGATTTATTTTCTACATTTTCCTGCAACTAGGAAAAAATGTTAGCAACCCTGTCACCAAATTACAACACGAAAAACTTAGTATACACCGAGATAAAATCGAGGGGGAAAATACCGGCAATTTTAGTGCGCATGCGCATGCTTCCCTAGAAACACTCTGGCACAACAATTTAAGATCAAATATGGATGAAACGATTCATCGGAGATGAACTCTATTGGTAAAGGATGATATTTTTAAAACAAGAATACAACAGCTTACACAATTTTTTATTATGCAAACTTTGCCTTGTGACCAGCATAAAATACTATGTTCTTCTAGCAGTTAGTTAAGTTAGATAAATTCGAAATAAATTCAATATGATTAAATTATAGGCATAAATTACATTATATTTACATATACATATAAAAATAATTTAATTTATATCATATGTACCCTTAAATACTAGCCGATAGTATTCTTAAGAAGATGCTTTTTTCCTTTATGTTATGTTTTCTGCAAGCTACCTTCTACTGTGTTACAACTGAGTTGGAAAGCCTGCCATGGGCAATACTAGCCTAGACTGGCTAGAGTGACTAGAAGTTATCATAATGAATTGTATCAACTATATTTTATCTGAAGATCTTCTATTACTTATTCAAAATGATTTTAATACCCAATGTAGCATACCAAATAATTTTAATAAATTGATATTTTTATTCAGAAATACAGTCTGCCTTCTGAAGAAAATTAGAAACCTGAGAGCTGTGTAACAAATGTAGGACAAAAAGAAAAAAACATTTTACAGAAAAACTTGAATAATTAAATATAAGTGAAAAAAAGACATATTTTCAAAGCAATCTTATTCATCATCCATGCCCATGCATATACCATATTTTCTAAATCAACATTATGGCTATATTAGCCTATATTAATTACAAAAATAGCTCTTTGTATTTATTTATATTCAATTCAAGGCTTCATTTAAATATTTTAGTTTTTAGTACTCCAATGCTCTAGAACAAATGAACTTGACGATTTTATACTAAAAATTTCATTCATAATATTTTTTTATGTTTGAGAAGGATTATATCAAATTTAATACTTAAATAATATATATTCTAATGTTATCTTCAGAGGATAAACATGAATAATATAAAACTGATTTTTTGTTGTTGAAAAGTCCCTGTAATATTGTCATATTTATCTCTCTTAATATTTTAAACCAGTCATGGATTGTTTTGTAGTGCTAACCTTCTTCATTACCACCATAATTGATTGTGCATAGGCCATGCTGGCACCACAACAGAACTAGGTAGGTGACTGGTACATGGCGGGTAGCTTTAACCCCACAACCCAAATCATGTAGACAGGTCTACAGATTGGGAAGATCCTGGCTCACTACCAACGCCACCCAAATGAACTATTTACATGAATCATTGGCTAATGATGGACCTATTGGGTCAGAAAAAACATTTCTTTAATAACTTCTAATATATTTATTTAAACAAGTCATTCCCTATATAAAAATGTGCCTGATAACTTGTAGTGTGAATTATGTTAACATACCTTTAACTAACTTAAACTCAAACACCTGAAAACTTGTAGTGTGAATTATGTTAGCATACCTTTAACTAACTTACAAAACTCAAACACCTGATAACTTGTAGTTAACACCATCAACTGTAGAATTATGTTAACATACAATCAACTAAATTAAACTGAAACACCTGATAACTTATAGTGTGAATTATGTTAACATACCATCAACTAACTTAACCTGAAAATGTTAATATGCCATTATGCACATTAAAATGAAAAACCTGTTAACACCAAGCAGGCCAGCATGATTAGCTTGGGTGTCTCACAACATGAATCAATGTGGGTGCTTCTATAAGTCATTCAAAAAAATTTTTATGTTACACTATGTGAACTCAAAGAGAGTATGTAACATTCAGGCCATTTTGATATTTTTGTTTATATGGGTGACAACCTATGCACCTTTATAACATTTTTAATGAAAACATTTTTTGGCTGTGATAATAATAATATCACATATCTGTGCTGATCTTTAATAGTTTTTAAAGAAGAATAAAGATTTGAAATATAAATTTAACTTCATCATTTCTTGCCATAAAGGTGTTGCTCCTGAAGCAGATTTGAAGGATGATGTGGTAATAAAGGAAGGGAATGACAACTTAAAAGTTGCAGATGTTGAAAATGAGAAAAATCAGGTGGATAACAATGAGAATGTTGAAGCTGAAGTAGAGGAGGCAGATAATGAAGAGATTGTCAAAGCGGAAGTAGAACAGGTCGAAGTAACAATGATGAGAATCTTGAAGATGAAGTAGAACAGGTGGATAACATTGAAGAGAGTGTCGACGCTGAAGTAGAACAGGTGGATAACATTGAAGACAATGTCGATGCTGAAGTAGAACAGGTGGTGGATAACATTGAAGACAATGTTAATGCTGAAGTAGAACAGGTGGATAACATTGAAGAATGTCAAAGTTGAAGTAGAACAGGTGGATAACAATGAAGAGAATGTTGAAGCTGAAGTGTCGGAAAAATCTGAAAAGATTAACAATGAAGAAACCAGCGACGAAGATCCTACTTCCTTGGAAGACCAAAAAATGACAGCTTTACAGGCAACTGTGGAAGGAAATTTAGAAGATCAACATGGAATAGCAAAACATCTGATATTAATGAACATAATGTTGCACCAGTACTCAGTAGTGATGAGAATGAAACAAGAACATTGCCCGAAAAACAATGAGGAAAATTTATCTAAATTAACTGAAGAAGGTTTGTTCTATTTATCTACATAATTATTTTTGTATTAAATTTCCATAGTTTGTTTATTTTTTAATATTTGTTATATTTGGCTACTTTATATTTCAGGATTGATAAAAAATGAAGAAGAGTTGGATAAGGAAAGAGATAATGTGAATGAGTCTGAAGATGTTGAAGACATTTCAAGTAAATGATGTTTTTAAAACTAATAATGTATTATTTTTATACAGTTAAAATTGAGATATGGGATCCTTGGATAACAAATATTTCATCATATTTTGAAAAGTATGTCTCAACATTTTCAGGAGACTGACATTAAAGATTATTTTTTCAAGTGATGTATTTAAATAAAACAAATAAATGAAGATTTTTAAATGAATGAAACATCTTGAAATTTTTTGTTATCAGAATCTCAGTCTATTTTCATTTTTGGAAGATACTTAGAACATTTAAATGAAGTTTCTTTTTTATTCATCCTTTTTTAATTTAATAAATTGAAAAGAAACAATAATACCAATCAAATCCCACACATATAATTTAGAATGTTAAAAAGTATATTTGCTGTTTTTAATTTTTTCATAATTCTTATAATGTATTTTTTTCCAAAGATCCTATTATAGCTTTTTCTTTCTCTATTTTTAGATATTCAGAATACTGATGAAGTGCAAGAAGAGAGTGACAATTTAGACACTGAAAAATCAGGAGAAGAAGAAATCATTACAGTGCACAAGCAGAAGAAAAGATAATCAAGATGAAGAGCTTATTCCAGCTGATTTCTACTATAACTTTCAAGAGCTTGCTTCAAAACCTAAAGTAACTGAGGAATCTGGATTGCCAGTTAATGTATTACATTTAAAGTAAGTTTTTTGTTTTTTCAGTCAACGAGGTATAATTGCATTTCTTATATGTAATAATTGATGATTTATTAATTTTCATAAATGAAATATTATAGCTATGTTGTGAAGTTTCATTTATTTGAATTATGTTGTCTTTGTAATTCTTGAATAATGTAAGAAATAGTAATTAAGAAAACTAATTTTTAGAAGATACATGTAACAATTATTTTTAATATTTAAAAAATTCCTTAATGAGACTCATTGCCATGAATTTTTATGATTTATATTGATTTATAGTTGATATTTTAAATTGAAAATTTTCTGAAAATGTACTTTAGGCACTCATATGGTTATGACTGCAAACGAAGAAACAATCTTCATCTTCTTGATGAAAACCATGTTGTTTTTTTGCTGCATGGAAATTTGGTTCAAATAGAAAAATTTAAAAAGCAGGCGAGCAGAACTCACTATGCGTTCCATCAGTGGATTGCGGTATAGGAGCAATATGTGTATGTTTTGTTGAAATATTTGTAACTCACATTGAGATATATTTGTAACTTACATTAAGATATATTTGCAACTTACATTGAAATATATTTTGCAAATAAATTACTAGTTTTTTCTTTTTTTTTTCTTTTCTTTACCAAAATAAAAAAACAAATCTCTGTATCTTTAGGATCCTATTAAAATAATGTTTTGCTTAATTTAATGTTTGAAATTTTCCAGGTTCATCCCAGTCATAAGTATTTTGCTGTAGGAGAAAAAGGTCATTCTCCCAGCATCAACATTTTTGAATTTCCATCTCTCAAACTTTACAGAATTTACTCAGAGGGGGAACTGAAGAGTCATACTCTTCATTGACATTTAGGTAGGCCTACTGGCATACTCTTCATTAACATTTAAGTATTTCACTAGCACAAATATTTAATCTTCACAAAAGATTTTTTAGCTCTAGTAGCATCTATTGAAATATTTTTTTTTGTGTTGAAAATTACTCTTATGGGGTAAAATTTCCTTATAAATGTTGGAAATTATATGAAGTTTAATAATTACCAATAGCCCTGATGGTGAGCTGCTGGCATCTCAAGGTGGTGATCCAGATTTTATGCTCACTTTGTGGAACTGGAGGCAAGAAAAAACTACTCTTAGAACCAAATCCTTTTCACAAGATGTTTTCAGAGTTTCATTTGCTCCTGAGCTAGAAGGGCAGTTAACTACTGCTGGTATTGGACATATTAGGTAGATTATATTTTTAAAAATTTAAAGTTAGACAATTTTCCTTTGTATTTTATTTGATATTTCTGATAAATGAAACAGTATTTTAATCAAAGGAATTCAAGTACTTATTTGTTTGAAATTCACACAAAAAATTAAATTGAAGCATTTTTTTTATAAATTACAACTGTTTAATTATTTTAGATTCTGGAAAATGGCTGACACTTTCACAGGATTAAAGCTTCAAGGAGAACTGGGAAGATTTGGACGGCACAGAGATTTCTGATATAGAAGGCTATGTAGAATTGCCTGATGGAAAGGTAGCAAGCAATAATATGAGTATATCATACAAGCATTATATTTTAAATAATGAGAATTAAATTTTATTGCATTTTTTGGGATGAGGTGGTCCTGTGGTAGAATCTTTTAGCAACAGGTTTAAGTTTCAAGCACCCTGTGAGTGCTTGGGTCAGGTTGACATCCCCCACTTTGCCTGTACGGATACTGGAAATATTTAAACTATTTTCTATAGTCTCCAACGACTCAACAAGGGAATCTTTATTTAACTCAAACTTGTGAATTTTAATGACTGAATAAAATTAGAGAAAAGCATAGAGGAGCCAGTTTGATTTTTTTCTCAAACAATATTTGTCTTAAAACTAAATGATTTAATCAGCATGATATAAAGGTATTAAAAACAAATTTAGTAATAATGGCATATAAATCTATACACTTAATTACTCAATTTTATTGAATTTAAGGCCAAATAAGATTTCAAATGTCATAGCTTACTTTTTTATTTCATGTCTACTATATAAAAAATTATAAAAAAATGAAAAAGAGCTGTAAAAATTAAAATATAGCATTTCATTTCAATAATCAGGCATGTCTTTAGTTTTGAAAATTCCATTAATTTGGTAAAATGCTCATATTGCATACATATGAGCTTTATAGAATGAAACTGATTAATAATTCTTTAGAGGACCAGAGACCCATGTTTTTTAAATATCTGTTGCATTGAATAATAATATTTTTAACTAAAAATAATTCTACTCTTTGCTAGGCGTTAATTATCATTTTTTTAAGGTTCTCTCAGGAGCTGAATGGGGAAATCTTTTTGCTCTGGGAAGGTGGATTAATTAAAGTGGAGATAACGTGTAAAGGTAAAAAGAATTGTCATCAAGGTCCAATTATGCAGATACTTTTAGATGAAGGAGGAGCTAATGACAGTTGGTGCTGATGGATATATCAGGGTAAGCTTCATGTGTTTTATGATCATTAAAAAAAAACACTTATTGAATATAAGAGTTCATTTTGCTAGAACTTTACCCCTGTTTAACATGCTTTTCATTAAATTATATGTTTAATCTTTATGCTTAAAATTCAATAAAGAATACATTTTTTTATTTAAACTATAGGTTTGGGATTTTGAAACAATTGATACTGCTGATGCCACAGATGACTCTGGTAAATTTGAAATGGATCCAATATGAATGAAATGAAAGTTGGATCAGATGTTCAGTTATACAGCATTGTTAAGTCCATAGATGAAGAAAATGAGCCAACAATTTGGTATGCCCAGGTCAGAATTTATTCAGTTTATATTTTTGTAGCTGATTATCTAAGAGCAAATTTCATGAATTGGGCATTTCTCCCTCATTTGCTGTATGATTTAGGCATTCAAAATAGTATTGAAATTTTTTAAACTTCTATTTTTAAGACTATTTGGACACTTTGCGGTCAAGATTATGTAACAGTTTCTAAGCTTTCTTTGTAATAAAATTTTTATCTAAAGCTGAATACTAAAACCAATACATGTAGCTACTGCCCACTTGTCATTGATAAAAAAGAAGTCTTAATTAATAATATTTTGTCTGTTCTATTTATTTAAACTATTACATAGGAAATTGGAATCAAGAATTGGTGTTTAAGAAAGAATCGGAATCAATAAAAAATTTCTGAAACTGTCCCATCACTATTATCTATTAAATATATTTACTTTGATAACTTCTATAATAATTTCCTGCACATATCACCATTTTTTATATGATATAATTGCCCCATTTAGTATAGTTTGTTTTTAGTGCTATCCTTTGTTAGAATGCATCCCCCACTTTAAAGGGTATATGATTGTATTAATATCTTGAATAATACAACATACTAATTTAGGAATTTTATTTTTATATATTTATAATTAAGTTACCTAATTCAATTTTGCTGTCAAATTAAACTATACTATTTTCTGTTAAGATGAAAATTTGATGAAAAATATTGATAAACATGCTTATTTGTTTTGAGTGAAAAACTGCTGCATTCTAATCATTCAGTATTTCAATGAGAGTATTTAAGAATAATTTTTTTTCTTACAGTAAAAAAAATTCTGTTGTTTTATATGTCATTATATTTTAATTGTAGGATGCTAATGGTGGCATTTGGAAGTTGGATTTAATCATTTTCTCACACATCTCAAACTCCTGAGAAATATTTACTTACCATGCTGGTCCAATATCTTCCTGTGTTACTTCCACCTGTGACACATCTTGCTGTGTCAACTGGTCTGGATTCAGTAAGTTTTGTAGTATAATATTTTGATTGTATTCATCTTGTATACAGTACAAACATCAGGCCAAATGTAGCTCATTTTATTTTATCTGGAAATAGTTTGGCTTGGTTGAAAAAAACATAAAGAGGTTGAAAAAAAGAAGTTTATATACTGGGATGGCATCCTGGTATGCTAAAAAAATCTATTTATATACAAATAAAACTTTTTATGTATGTTTGGCTACAGCAGCATAGAAATTTGCATCATTTAACAAAAAAACTAATCAAATTGGTAAGCACCTTTTTTATTACTATAGAATCCTCATAGCTAATTATTTTTGTTCATAATTAT
The DNA here is from genome assembly GCA_021962125.1 of Bulinus truncatus. Lineage (NCBI taxonomy): Eukaryota > Metazoa > Mollusca > Gastropoda > Planorbidae > Bulinus > Bulinus truncatus. The sequence continues at coordinate 907,643 of JAGDYQ010000068.1, forward strand.
CAGGATTAGGATATTTAAGAAATTTAAATGTGACTTACATACCTCATTATTAAAACTGTATGCGGTTTACAAAGTTGACTAATCAAGCATCACCTATTGCTCATGGTATCTTGAAAGGCAGGCCTTAAATTCTAAACCAATTACATTTCATCAGGGTCAAGAAGGGGAGATTTTCTAATTACATTATGGCTACTTCTTATAAGAATACCAAAGATAATGGCTTACACATTTACATTTTTTTTAATCACATCTGATCAAATTTAAATTGACTCAATGTCAAAGCATTACTCTTAAACTGAAACAGCTAAAGTTATGATTCTTTATTCAGGCCAGGGTCCTAAATGGGCTATAAGCCAATGGAAGAAGAATGATTATTTATTGTCTTTGCAGTAGTGTGTATTTTACATGAATAAAATGAGTATTTTTATGAAGTATTTAAGAATAATTATTTTTTTTTACAGTAAAAAAAGATTCTTTTGTTTTATATGTCATTATGGTTTAATTGTAGAATGCTAATGGTGGCATTTGGAAGTACAGCCATATAAAGTTGTAGTCCTGTTAATATGCTGGTAATATATTTAATATTTAAAATTAATTTTTTATAGGTACAGTGAGAGTTTATGATTATATTCAAATGAAACAACTTGCAGAAGCCAAATTCACTTCAGGAGGAACAGCAATTAGTTGGGTCCCCATCTCAGTAAGGAATACTTTTTTAAAATAAATTAAGCATTAGTTAATTATCATTAATTTATTACTTAAGCATATTTTCATTGTGAGAACCTCATGGATACTGCAATTAGCAATCCAGTTCTTTCTAGTTTTCTTGGATGGCCTCTCCTTTGTGCTAGGTTCCAGGGTAACCCAGTATTTCAGTTTTGCAAGTGGTGTGAAACTTGACCAAACCATGTCAGCTTTTGTTTTTTAGCTGTAAGCATAAGTTATGTGGCTCATATTACTAATTGATCCTAACTAATCAAATTATAACCTATCCTTTAGGTTGATCCAAAAGGTGGCTCAGTCGTTGTAGGCTTTATGGTGATGGTGTTGTACGAGTTTTAAATATATCAAATAAAGTGGATGAAGAAAATCTCAGACGACAAGATAAGCATGAGCTGAGATAGCTCTGAAACAAGTTTCAAACCACATAAAGGAAAAGTAACAGCCATGGCTTTTGATGGGAAAGGAGGGTTTTAGCAACAGGAGTCAGTATAGATATTTAAAAATAATTATTAATATTACAATACAAATAAACTTATTGTAATTAAAATTCTTAAATTTGACCATTAAGATATTATTTTTACACTCATCTTACACATTGCAAAAAAAAAATCATCGGACATTATTCAATAGGAAATTTAAAAAAAGCAAAATGTTTATGAATAGTATTTAGACCTAGTACTCTTTAAATTTTATTAACAGAGTGTAGATGGTACAGTTTTTTCCTGTATGTTGGAGATGTCTATGACCCCCATTGGATTTATAAAAGTGCCTGGTCCTGTTAGACAGCTAGTTTGGACTCCTGAGAAATTCGTAAGTCAATTATTTCTCCAGAACATGAGTTTTTATTGCACTCATACTTGCTGAATATGCTCAAAATTTTCATAGTGCATATAATAAATGTAATCAAATTACTAAAGTAAGATTGAACTTAGTTTTAGCATAAAATAAAGTGGAGTGGTTGTTTGGGTATTTTGACTTTTTGACCCCAAACAATTTGACCCCGAACAAGTTGACTCTGCCATTTTGATCATTGGGAGTTTGACCCTGGATGATTCAACCCTGTCAACTGATCAAAATATTGTTTAATTTTTTTTATTTGTGTTTATTTGTTTTAACTATCCCAAACTATATAAAATGGGTGTAAATATGTGTAATAACTTTTAAGTATGTGTCTGGTTGAAGTTTTGTAGATATTATTGGTTTCAATGTTGACAGCTAGTACTGGATGATATTGTAGATATGGTAATCAACGTACATCAGATAAACTAACAAAACTAGAAAATAATTAAAACAACATTAATAATGTACACTTTAAATGTTCAAACTATTAATATGCACATAACTTGACTAGGTGAATTTGATTAGTTGGACCGAAACTCTGAATCGTACCCAGTAGTCTGCTTCATACAAATAAAATAATACAATAATCCTTATGCATATACATATATATATAATTACTTAAATATAATTTAAAAATAAGCAATAAATTATTTACAGCTACATGTATTAAGTTAGCTACTCAAATGCAAATTTAAAATTGTGCCAAATACAACATGGCCCTGAGGTGATAAACAATGTATGATGACTATCTTCATGTTGTTGTGTTTTTGCTAGACGATAACACAGTTTAAGTAATTTTTCTCAGGCAGCGGGACTCTGACCTAACACATTTTAATCCCCCTTCAAGTTATAAACAAACGAGGGAAAATGGGGCAGAAAAGTATTTGTTGAGCGGAAATATTTCATAATGTAATCAGGAAAATTGTGAAAATCACAAAGACATGTTTACTACAACACACTTAAGCTATAAGTTTTATCTGTTTAAATTAGGTCTAGCATGTCAACATAGTATCGTAACTAGCAATTAGGCTATAGCTGGTTTATGCTTTACAGTAATATTTAATTGATTGTAAATTTGAACCTCAAACAGAAAAATGTACACCTCTTTTGTTTATCATGAATGCGTTACTATTCATTATATCAAACTAATTTAAATCATTGAATTTCAATATATTCAAAGAAAGTTGATTTTCCTTTCAGTCTTAATACACATACAGCTACATTATAAAAAAGCATGGTAAAATATGTATTTTTTAAATAAATATTAACCAGGGCTGGAGAGTATGTGTTGGCAGATTTAAAAAATTACTCTCTTAAAAAAATGTAATCAATGAACATTTTTTAAAGTGCAGAATCACTCCTAAGATTTTTTAGTAACCCATTGTAATTTTTTAATTGCTTACTGACAAATTAATTTTTAAAAAATACAAATAATTTAAAAGTGATATTTAACATATCTGATATCAATATTTTTTTTTTAAATTGATTTAATAAGTGGACTAAAATTTTAAGTTCTTAAAACCCATGGAGATTCAAGCCTCATGGCCTGTTGAAAACTGAAAAGTGTTATGAAAAAAAAATTATTTTGTGTAAATATATTAAAAATATAGTAAAAAAAAAAGACAAAGAAAACAATTCTACACAAATTTGTAGCAGTTATAAACATGTTTACTAAAAATTCAGCACATAATGTCAGTTTAATCTAATTTTGAAATCGCCCATTCAGGTACATCAGTTAACCATGTGACCATTTTAACAAGGCAAAATTCTTTGTTGAGCTTTCTTCGATGTGCTCTAACATTTTGCAATACATTGATCTTTAAATATGTTAGTGCTTTCAAATAGAAAGATTAATGTGCTCCAAAAATGTAATAGTCAAAATGTCACACCATCTGCAAATTCAATTTCTTGAAAAGTTTTTTGATAAAAGTAATTTGAATTTTATAATAAAACTTAATTTGTAATTAAAATGAATGGTTTAACCTTCTTGATAATTTATTATTTCTACACTCAATGAGTTTAATCTTATATCGATATCATGCAAGGGCTTCAAGCATAAAATAGGGGAATTTTTCCTAAAGAACTACCAATTTATAGATTAGTTTTAATGTACAAAACAAAATTTATAATGTGTTAATAAAAACAATCTTTTAAATGACATCCTTTTTAATAGTAAAGAATGAATTTTATCAAGAAAATGTACTTTAAAATAAAGAAATGTATTGTATTTGTGCTAAAAAATTAAATTCACATCTCGTGTTTGGAGTAGCTACTATAAGTAAAAACTGTTATCTGTTTTGAAAAACTAGAAAAAGGCAGCAGTGATGGTAGTCTGTGAGGATGGAGTAGTTGTTGAGGTTGAATCTCCAGAACCAGGCAATTTTGATACATCACATTCTTATGAGATCAGTGGACTCTCTATGAAGACATACAAGTTTAAAAGTATAAAATCATATCTCAGGGTAAAGAGGCTCATTTTATTTTCATAATAATGTCATTTTGATTAAGCTATTAGTTGAAATTATTCTTAAAGTTAACCAAATACAAAATTCTAACATTTAATATGCTGATTCTTTTTGTTGAGTCTAAACTTATATAGTCATGCTGTATATACATTATACAATGGTGTATACATGATAGGAATGATATATACATTATAAGTATGATACATTATAAGAATGGTATAAACTTTATGAAAATGATATATAGTTTATTTTAATTATAAATACATTATGATCATTTATTAGCATGAAGAAGAACTGGAAAGACTTAGACTTGAAGAGGAAGCTAACAAGAAAAAGGAAGAAGAAGAAAGAAGAAAAAGAATAGAAAGAGGGCTAGAAACAGAATCTCAAAATGGAGAAGCACAAGGTTAATCGCATATTTAGTCTGAAATTAAAATCTTATATCAGAATTAGAATGCCTAAAACTCACTTATTTGTAATCTAAACAGACATTTTTAAAAACTTCACTATATAATTCAACCATTAATTTAAAATGTGATTGCCCAGTAGTTTTCCTCTATAGTGCCATCTATTTAGTGTTGTTAAACTTTGCCATATATGTTCAGAACTGGTTTAGAATTCACACAATTTTCAGAAACTGATTGAATTCAAATTTAGAGTAGTGAAGGTACTTACAATCTAATTTTATTTAACAGATCTGAAGCCTAAGACTCCACTAAAAGAATGGCATCCTTTTATACCAAAAGAGCCAAGCCAGATTCTTTATGCCTCGTACTCTGAAGAGGAAGGAACATTTTGGCTTTCTATGGTAAGAGGCATATGAGCTCATTTTTTTGTTGTTTTTTTTTATAATGCACAAATCTCTAGATAAAAGTAATTATTTGCATTTTGAGATTTTTTTTTAGAGAATAATACATGTACCCAGTTCAAAAAATTAAAGTTTCTATTATAAAACCTATACAGACTATTGGGTCAGATGAATTAGAGTTCATCTGTTTCTGTATGTTGCCACAGCTATTCTATGGGATGGTGTGGTTAGCACAATACCCACCCATCTTTACTTTACTCAAACAAATATTGGGTACCCATTTATAAGCTGGAGGGACTTAGGGACTTCAATCAGCCCCAAGAAAGGTCCCATCACTCCCTGGGGCTTGAACTCTGGACCTTTTGGTTAGCAGTTGAGCACTGCCACTTAATCCCTTTACATGTATCCAAAACTTAAGAAATATTTTATCAAACTATTTTTATTCTAATTTTCTATATAACTTTAGTATCGGTTACATTTAGTTAGGCAAAAAAAATGTTTTTAGTGGTATAAAATTATTTTTTTTTTTAACTTTTAAAATTATCTGTAATATTGTAACTAAAACATATTTAAAAAAGAAAGAAATTCTCCTTATGAACACAGTTTTTCTGTCAAATCGGCTAATAACTCTTTATATGATTATTTGGCAGGGCGATTTTGATGCAGGTTATTTGTATGAGTGTAAATTTACCTCCCCTGAAGAACAGGCCCTAATGATGCCAGACAATATTGACAAACCTTTGAAGGCTGTCCCAGTACTTGAATCAGAAGATGTTCCAATTCAGGTTGTTCATTACAGGTACTTTGTATACTGTTATCATGGAAAGTGTAATAAACTTCAGTTTAAGCATTGAAGGATTACAACAGTTAATAAACATTTTTTTTTAAATGAGACTGACAGATGAAATCAAATTGATATATCTCTGATATATATATATTTCAAAACTTTTTTTCTTTACATGATGTTTTAATATTTTTTTTTACATATTAGCAACAATGGACAATGGGTTTTCTTTGGTTTGGCTAATGGCCAGGTCAGAGTCCAGCAACTTGAAGAACCCAGAGATTTAGCTCAACTTGGGCCACAGTGGACTTTAAGTATACATGACAACACATATGGACAGATAACCTCAGTAGTGACAAGCTTTGATGGTAAGTAGGAATTCCATTAAGATAGTCAAAAGTTTATAAGGAATATTATAGCTGCTATGAACCATGAAAGAAAAACTGAAGAACGGCTTATAAATAAACTATTTACTTATTAAAAATAAACATAAATAAAGTAACTATTCAATACTTGTATCATCTACTTAAAAGTAATATGCCATATCATTAAAAGGCCTAATCCCACTTCCTATGTTTTCTTCTTTCTTTCCCAATGTTATACATTTGGTTATCATATATCTAATTAATTTTAAAATTGTTAGATATCAGAAATGTCTGAATGTCATTGCGCAACAATTAGCTGGATAGTCAAAAGTTTATTGTATCTTTTTAATAATAAAATAATAATGTTACATTTAGAAATGTATTATAGCTAAAAGTACAAACAGATTAGGCAATGCCCAATGTGGAACTTGTCAATTAGTGCCGGTTAAACTCTCCACAGCTCACACCATGGGTTGGTCTTGTACAGCCGCTCCATTAGATGCCAAAAATTTCTGCCTGTTACTCCATTGTCCCAACTCAAGAACCACTAATTTCATAAAAAATGTTTTCATATCCTCCGACCACGCCATTAAGTTGTTGACCTAATAAATGGATGAGCCTTAGTAGAACATCTAAATATATCTAATGAGCAGTGGTTGTTAGTTTTAATACTTTTAGTTGAATGTTGACTTAATTTTATACATTTAATGTATTAAGTAGGGCTGCTGATTAAAGTGCGTTAATTAGCGATTAACGCGTCAAAAAAATTTTGCGATTAAAATTTTTAACGCAACACCTAAATGCGTTAATTTGACCAAAATACTGAATGTTCAAGAAATCGATAACAGTATTTCACTCAACAAATTTGAAGTTTATAGTTTTGTTCACTTATTAAGTAGATCTACCACCCCACCCTGCCGCAATCCGCACACACACACTCACCCCCAGGTATGTCGACAAAATCCCCACTTGTAATATAAATGAAGATGTATTTGTTTTATAGGCCTACGACAAGTAAACTTCCTGCTCTATTCCCGGTCGATGTAAAAAAGAGAAAAATTTCATTCACTAGTTTACATTATATAATGTAGTGTATTGTTGAAGTCAACTTGAAGGTAAAAAAAAAAATTAAGTGTATCATGAGCCAGGTTATAATTAGATCAAAATAACGAGATTCTAGAAATTTTGTATCATCATTTTTTCCGCATGACACCTGTCAATCAAGGCCTAGACTGTACAGGAGACAGTGGTTGTATTTTTCAGAATTATTGTGACACTGAGCTAAATTTAATATTTTATATAGGACTGTTTTTAACAGCATTTAAAGCGTAATTAATGCGTTAAAATATGCAACTACATTTTTAACGCAAACATCAAAATGCGTTAAATTTTAGCCAAATGTTGTCATTTCAGTAATCAGTAATTAACCCAATTCTATAACCATAACCAGATCAGACAAGATTAAAAAAAAAAGCAAAAAAAAAAAAATCCCCGAACACAGAAACTCACGTTGACATAAAATCATAGCAGCCACATGGCCTTGAAACAATAGGAGTGTCATTTCTTAATTCTAATTATGACCCTCAATGATACCATTAGTGAACATCTGCAGTAGCGTGCTCCTAGTTTGATTGACAGGTGCCATGATTTGGAAAAATGGGACAGAGGGGGTACGGTGGTTGGGTAAGCTATAAGTAACGTCATCTTTGTGGGGAGAGAAGCTGCTAAGTGTGTCAAAAATCTAACAGGGTGGGAAAGGTGGGAATAAAAAAAAAACGCGTTAATAATAAGTGAGCAAGTACTTTCTGGCTATACTATTATTTTATGAAGGAAAAGGCACATAGGATAGAAATACCGTGTGTATTTTGTTTTGAGATGGGAAGTGAAGGGGTAGGTACGGTAGTGGAGGGTTGGGTAACAAGACAAAGTGGGGGGCAAAGTGTAGCAAAATACGACAGGGATAGAGGGGAGAGGGGTTGAAATACATCATTATCTTGGAACCTATGGTACGAGAAAAACACTTGTTTGGCATTGTTGTTGATTAAAAAAAAACTCGCATCAGTTGACGTGATTGATACATGTCAAAAAATTGGTCCCAATAACTAACTCAGACATATGTGCTAATGCTTAATACATCTGTTACAATTAATTATACCTCTTTCGTAAATTAATCTGACTTGTTTATTATACCACTTTTATGCTATGATATTATGACTTACTAGTCTGAATACAAACAAAATGTATTATATTGTGTCGATTAAAAAGTGCGTTAATTTGCGATTAAAATTTTTAATCATGCGTTAATTTCGATCAATTTTTTTAATCGAACAACAGCTCTAGTATTAAGGTTTTGTGTTTTAATTTTAAATTATGCAAGTAAGTGGGTGAGGGTGGGATGTCCATGATAATTGGTGGGACTGAGTGTTCCATGGATGGAGGAGGACTGGGTGTTCCATGGAAGTAGGGGGACTGGGTGTTCCATGGAAGGATGGGGACTGGGTGTTCCATGGAAGGATGGGGACTGGGTGTTCCATGGAAGGAGGGGGACAGAGTGTTCCATGGAAGGAGGGGGACTGGGTGTTCCATGGAAGTAGGGGGACTGGGTGTTCCATGGAAGGAGGGGGACTGGGTGTTCCATGGGAGGAGGGGGACTGGGTGTTCCATGGGAGGAGGGGGACTGGGTGTTCCATGGAAGGAGGGGGACTGAGTGTTCCGTGGAAGGAGGGAGACTGGGTGTTCCGTGGAAGGAGGGGGACTGAGTGTTCCATGGAAGGAGGGGGACTGAGTGTTCCCTGGAAGGAGGGGAACTGTGTGTTCCATGGAAGGAGGGGGACTGAGTGTTCCATGGAAGGAGGGGGGGACTTGGTGTTCCATGGAAGGAGGGGGACTGGGTGTTCCATGGAAGGAGGGGGACTGGGTGTTCCATGGAAGGAGGGGGGACTGGGTGTTCCATGGAAGGAGGGATGTATATATTACTGATGACTTTTTTTTAAATAGTATGTTTGAAAATATATAATAACTACCAGAGATGTTGGTAGGATAGAGAACTAGGGAAAGACAGATGGTGGAAGGGGTCCAGAATCAGTGGTGTGAGGGGTCCAGAATCAGTGGTGGGAGGGGTCCAGAATCAGTGGTGGAAAGAGTCCAGAATCAGTGGCGGGAGGGGTCCAGAAACAGTGGTGGAAGGGGTCCAGAATCAGTGGTGGGAGGGGTCCAGAATCAGTGGTGGAAGGGGTCCAGAATCACTGATGGGAGGGGTCCAGAATCAGTGGTGGGAGGGGTCCAGAATCACTGGTGGAAAAAGGATAGGTGTATTATGTATCCATGAATGTGTTTTGGTACTTTTGTTGTAAAAAGTGTGTGTGAAAGTTAGGTTAGTTGTATATGGTTTTTTTATTTTTGGTTCCACTAATCAAGTCTTACTATAAGATTTTCCGTCACTTTTGTCTGCTTTAGAAACTTTACAGCTAGTTAACCATATAATACTTATATCATCTACTAGGAAGTGTTGTACTAACCTGTGGAGCTGATGGCAACTTTTTTCAGTTTTTATTTATGTCACAAGAAGAGCTAGAAGAAAAGATTAGAGAGAACAAAGCCAAGCTGCCTTCTGCTAGAGTAAGTATTTTTTTTTTGGCTTGACAAGTTGAAATAAATACGTTCACACTTTTTTAAGATGTTGAATCATTGATTTCATTATAGACCCTTAAACTAACTCCAAATGTTGTGTGTGCTTTTTATAAGGGCATTTAGATTTTTTTTGCATTTTGTTAAAACAAAGTAATATTTCTTGAAGAAAATCATCTTACAATCTAAATTCTCACTCCTTTTCTCTAATTTTCATGTTATTTTTTCTTTGTTTTTTTTTTTTTTTTGTAAATTTTATTTTTGTATTTAGTTTAATTTATTTTGATTGTAATTTATTAATTTAAAGTAATATTGGTCATGTAAAATATTCGAGGAAAGTCCATATATGGGTACATAAAATCTGTAATTTGTAACTTTTTAATTTCAGAAAGTTGATCTTTTAGGAAAACCAATTGATGACATTGATGATCCTAATGCTTACAGGTATTGTTAAATCTCTGCTTTAATTTTTATTTGTAAAATTTACCATGAAAGTTGTCTTCTTCAGACCATCACTGTAAAACAGCATTTAAGGGTTGTGAATATTATTGTTTTCTATTTAATGATATTATTTTACAAAGAAAAGACAGAAACTCTCATTCACAAGTTAATTAAAATAAAATTTCTATTCCATATGCTTAAAGTATTGAAGATGCTAAACAGAAATCAGAATATGACAAACGAATGAAAGAGGCTGAATACAAAAAGAAAGAAGTGAGGAAAAAAATCAACCAAATGAGAAGACAATTTAGAACTATCATAGAACAAAATGAAAATCTCCCAAAACATTTGCAGCTAGGCAGAATGGTAATTTTATAGAATTTTTTTTTTTGTTAACTTTTTAATTTTAATGTCATTTTTTTTCAAATTTACCAGTGTTTTATTTAAAACCAATATAAACGATTTACAATATTTTTTTCTAAAATAAACGAAAATATTTGAGTAAATTCTTCTACCAATAATTACAACTTCATTAAGGAATTTGAAATGGATAGAGAAATTAAACAAGAACTGGAGAGACAGACCCAAGAAAAAATTGAAATAGTTAGAAAGGAACTGGCCTGGGAATCTGAAAAGTTGAGAATATCTTTAGACAAGTTGAGGAAAAGGTAAAAAAAAAATTGATTGTGGGATAACATTTACCATTAACATAAAATGGTTCAGAATGCAATAGTAGCTAAAAATGAAATTCATAAAATAATGCCTTTGAGAATCATTAAAAATTAAACTTTTGAAAATGTTGACAAAGCTATTTAGTAAGTGAAACAAACAATTTGTGTAAAAGCTCAGCTTTTTTTTCCAGATTTAAAGAATGTGTTGAATGTGAAAGATTTTTAGTGAAAGCTTTTACTACTTCACACCAAGTAGCAAGTTTTAGGGCCTCAAAGCTTTCTGATGATTTTTATCAGCTTAAATCAGAATTTGAACGAAAAAAAACAAAAATGACAACAAAGGATGACTCGTCTTCTGAGTTTAAAAGTGAAAGTCAGAATGGTAAGTGTTATTGAAAATAATTTTTTTTACATAGAAGATACAATTAAACAATACTATGCTTTTTGACCAAAATGTCTTCTGGATTATGATGTCATTGAATGTTATGATTATGATGTCATTGAATGTTATTATCACCCTCTTTCTTTTTAAATTTTGTTTTATTTGTTATTGATAAACAATGATAAATTGACTTTAGTTATTTCATGTTAACATTATTTTTAGCAATTTTTTTAATATTTAAAAATTTTAATTGATTAAGGAAGTAAAACTGAAAAAAAAATTTCCAAACTATTCTTTTTAGTGTTTATTCAAAAATGAAATAAAATGTTTTTTTGTTGAAATAGATCAAGATACATTAGATGCAGGAGAAAAACTTAAAGAAACAGCTGTTGGTGATGATTCTGGTTCTAAAGTTACTACAATTTTAAAAGGCAGTGTCGGAGAAAGAATAATGAATGCACTTCAAAAAATTGAGGACAAAAAGAGAAAAAGAGCTTATCGAAAATCACAGGTAGGCATATTAGATATATTTTGATATGAAAAACTAAGATACATTTTAAACTTTTTCACCTATAAATATAAACCTTCTTAATGAGATGTACTTTATTAAGCTATACTTTATTTCTTTTAATGCATTGATGTTTGTACCTTTTAGTGGGAAGAACTATATTCAAGTAAACCAGATGATAACTATGAAGATCCAATGGATGTGGCAGCAATCAAAGAAGCTCAGGAAAATATGGGAGACTACAAGTTGAAGACTGCCAAAGATTATGTTGTTCCAGATCATCTCAGAATGAATGTAGAGAAGGCTCAATGGAGACTTATTATCATAAAAGATCTTGTTAGTATCACATTCATTTACATTATTAAATGGCATGAAATATACATTACTTTTTTTTGTATTAGCTTGAGAAAATAACAGTAGCTTGGAGACATTTTTATTAAATGCTGAAACATTTTAAAATTTTGTAATTAGTTTCTTATTCTCAAAACCCTAACATTAATAACTAGAATAGTTCATACTATTAGATGTACATGCATATATCTTAAGATTGTTAATATTTATCATTTTAGATCCATCAATACAAGTATGATTTTAATGTAAGGCTCTTGGCTTTGAGAGATAAGAAGATTCAAGTGATCAATGAAATCAAAAATATTGTTGCTCAATTAAAAGAAATACATTCACATTTAGATCCAGAAAGACACCTGCCGGTTCCAGATGTTCCAGAATTGTCTGTGGAAGAAATGCCTGAAAAGTAAGAAAATGTTGACTATTAAATTAGTGCTATGAACCTTTTAAAAGTGCTTTGTAAAAATGTTTTTATGAATATCTTCCCCGTGTAGATCACTGGAATATGACAGAGAGATTTTGTTGAAATTTAAAGTTGAATATGAAATCAAACAAAGACATGCTACCACAGATGGTGGTCAGACATCAGCTGGTAATGTTGGAGGTTTTGGATTTGGATTTGGTGGTGGAAATACAGTGTCACAAGAAAAAAATGTAAGGAACATTTCAATTAGTTTTATTGGTACATATGTGATTCATGCAAGTACTTCAAAACTTTAGTAATGTTTAAAAATAAAAATTGAAATTCTTTATAAAAATAAGAAAAAATATTAGCTAGCTATTTATTTAACATAAAACCTTGGTTTACAAGTACAATTTGTTCCAGAGGGATGCTCATGAAGCATGCTACTTGAATATCAAAATAAATTTCCCACAAGAAATAATTTAAACTCAGATAATTAGTTCCACACAAAAAAATTTAAATTACTTTTTTTTGCATAGAAATAAAAACAATATTTTTTACCATTTTGATCATTGCCTAGGATGTCTTTTGCTTTTACTAATAGAATTTCTGCTTTCTATTTGTTAACTCTAATCTTTTCTTTTTGTGTGTTGTAAACATGCAGCCTATCCAGTGACACATGCTTAAGAATTAAGGACATTAACATTATATAAAAACTGGAGGGGCGGGGGACTGGATTTTGTTATATTCTGTTAGAAGGAGATGTAAGGGTGGTCAATAATTTTATTTTATAATGCAAACTTTATTTTATCTTTTCGAATACATATAAATATGACATGATATATAAACATACATTTTAAATTATCAATGCAATTCAAATTCACTTAGACCAGCAAAATCAACACATAGGCTAAATGTACCCACATTGTGATTAGTCATTTCTCAAATTGTGAACATTTGCATTTTCTCCTATTTGATATCTGGAGATTAATCTTAACATCCCCATATTTGTAGTTTTGCAGTGTCTATTTATTTCAGTTTTTTTTAATAATCATATAAAAACTTTTATTTTAAAATTTAAATGTCAATTTAAAAAAGATTTGTGGTTTTAATGGCTCTTCAGACATATACTTAGGGCCCCAGTCACCCAAACCTACAAAAATTAGAATGATTAAAGCGTGGATTAAAACAAATAAAACGGCATAATGGTATGAAAAACATGGATCTTAGCATAAATGTGTTGATCACTAACTAAGGTTTTAACTTTTTATCTAATGAATGAGTTGTCCACCCTGCCCTTAATAATCTTTAAAAAAAACTGAGGTCCTCTCTGACAACCCCCTACTGTTAAATTATTGGGGTTCCTGACATGTAATCAGATGACCCTTCAAACAAGGCTTTATATTATGGATGTTTTGTGATATAAATATTGTTGGATCTATCAAAGTATAATATATCTTTGAGAAAGATAACAATAACACATAACAAGCACTAATAATTAAATAAACAGGACTTAATATTACAAATAATGTACACTACATATGTGTAAATTGTGGGACATACATCTGCCTAAATAAAGGAGATGCACACATGTGCAAACAACAAAGATGTACATGTGTGCAAATAACAAGCGCACATGTGTGCAAATAACATAGATGCACACGGGTGCAAAATAACAAAGTCATGCACACATGTGCAAATAGCCATAGCACTTTTTATACATTAAAAGGGGGAAAGGGATCTTGAAATTTATTATATACATTATAAGGGGTAGGTTTTCTAGTTTGCCTATTTATATGAATGGGTCTGAACGTCTATTACAATGCAAAAAAAAAACGTTTTTATGAAAGTTTTAAAATATTTTCAGTCATTACTGTTGTTCACCTAACATTAATTGCCTATATTGTGCATCAGATCACTGGCATTATTTCCAGTTGGGGGACAACCCTAACAATTGTATGGGGGGGCCCCATGCCTAGAAAGCCTTGTTGATTTCCAATTTTATTATTTTTTTACATTCTGCTGCAACAAAACTGGAAAATGTGATGTGCCTTGGTGAACAATTTGCTTTATGTGTACATATAGACTAAAAACAAACTTGAAAGTGACTAAAGAGTGCTGAGGTTTAAACATTTAATATCCTTATCTATTTTTTTTCTATCTAAGATATACAGGCCTAATGGACCCATGCTTATGGGGAGGGTTCTGACAAAAAAAATAATTGACTTATGCACTATTTCTTTTTAAATGTAGACCTATATACAAAAATGTGTACCGGCTTGTGCAAACTAAGTGGCTAAATGAGTTATCCCCCTCAGTACTTGATAGTGATAAATCTGATAACTTACTGTATCACAATCAGTTATTCTATATGTGACTAATTATTATGCATTATGGCAGACAATAAATAATATTGACACTAGAAAAATGTAATGATTTTCAATGATTTGTACTAGCAGATCTCAAGGCTCAGAATGATGCTTTTCATAAGGGCTGCAAAAATGAAAAATCTGTGCTTTAGGCTCCCAAAATCCTAAAGTATAGCCATCAAAATAACTTGGGATCCTATAAAATGATGGCTTAGGGTTTTTCTTTTTTAGGCTGGAGGGAGAGGAATAGGGATCCTTAGAGGACAGATGTTTATACAAGGCTCCCTGATTTTCAGTCGGTGGCAACCCTAATGGTCTGAACTGTGGTCATGTGCACTGATTATGTAAAAAGAAATTTACAATGTAATGCATTTACTAAGGTTGGTTGACATTGTTTTCAGGGTCTGGATGCTGAAATGGAAGAAAATGAAGTAAGACAATGGGTCTCAGCTATTAGAATCAGCTAGAAAAATATTCTAAATACTATGTTCTATGTCTTTCAACATATTTTATCACTCTGTTTAAAGAATATCAAGTTTAATAAATAACAATTATATTTTAAAAACACATAAATATTTATTTTCATTAAAAATCTGACTAAAACAACAACATTATTTAAAAAAAAAACTATAAAAGTAATTCAAAGCAGTTATTAAAGTTGCAAATAAATTTTAATTATCAATCATCTATGCTGCATATCCTTCTTTTTTTTGTTCTTTTATACTCATTGTATTTCATACAGTCAGGAATCCACATATTTTATACATTCTTCTAATGGAGAAATAAAGGCTAAATAAATAACAAATTGAACACGCTGGATTTTTGCAAAGTGATTTATTGCAGTATTTATCTAATTCAAACTCATGCTTGCATCATTTTCATAATGACGAGTATAAATGGTAGCCCTACTTAGTTTTATGCCTATGAGAAACTTAATTTACACTTATTAAGATGTAATTAGCATAAGTCTCAGAATTAATGCGTAGGATTGTACAAATTATTTGAACATATGATCAGTACTATTTGATTATAAACAATTTATTACTTGAATCGGGATTCCCTATGCTGAGCAAATTAAATAGTCCTATATCTTACTGTATATTATTTTCTCTCCTAAAAACTAAACTTTTTTCAATCAGCATTTTTTTTATTACTCTCTTTATCAATTAATTTTAGCTCATTAATTATACACTGTTCCTTTTAGATATTTCCTTTATTGTTTAATTTTGGCTATGACTTTCTGGCTTATCTTTCTTAAATATTTTAATTTCTTTTGTATTACTCTTTTGTTTTTAAATGAAAATAAATAAATAACTTAAGTTTATTGCTGTTTAAAAATAATACTTGCTATTATGTATCATCAAAAAATGTCTCTTTGTCATATGTATGTATCAAACAAAAGTAACTTTCTATAATGTTAATCAATAGTTTAACCAGATTTTTAGTACAATACTGCTGCATTCATCTTCTTTCTACCCCTTTTTTAAACTTTTATATTTATTTTTATTCATACTTTATTTTAGAATTCTCAATAAAAGATGTCAATTTAATATCACTATAAAAAGTCTGATTTATTTTCAAATATTATCTGTATGATTTTTGTCATGAATCTTTGTTTTTTAGACAGCTACTGCACCAACACAGACTGTTAAACAAACTGTCAAAGTCAGTGCCAAAGAAAAAGAAAATGAGGTAGACTCTAATAAAGTGGCAGAAGAAAAAGAAGAAGATACTTCAACAGAATTAGAGAAAGAACTTCAACGTATTGAACAGATCAGGTTTTTAATTATCATTATTTTATTTTAATAAAATAGTACAATATCATATAATATTTATAAACAGAATAGTTAAACAAAAGTATTTTTTTTAAAAATATGCATGCACTAATTTTATCTTACATATAGAATCTGCAGAATTTTAACTTTCAGAATTAAAATATTTCAAATTATATTTTTTAATCCATCATTGCCTTTTAAAATAATGTTAGTAAAATATTTATTATTCATTAACTTTCTAGGTTAGCTTATGAACAAAGTCAGCTGATCCAACATATTCAAAATTTGATGTTAAAATTTGATGCAGAACTAAGATTACTAAGACATGATAAGTTCAAACTGGATGTTACCATGCTGGATGCTGACCTCAGGTCATTTACATTAAGTCATTCCGTAATTAATTTTAGATCTTTCACTGAACAGTTATTAAAAGCCTCATTCTATAAATATATTTTAAGTATATTTCTAAAACACTAGAAAGTTCCATTTAATTAGGTAAGTTTAAAGTTCACACAGCCAGGGCCACAATTATATATTTTGTTAAATTAACTGCCAGGTTAAGAGTACAAGTCAGATTCTATACAATTTCTAGTGACCAGGTTGGGGAATTTAGTAATTTACAACCAAAATATATTAGCCTTTTGCGTCAAGTGTTGGGGGAGCACTACAGTCTCTGAATCCAAAACAGGTCAACAAACTTTCTGTGTATCAAGTTGACAAAAGCCGCTGAACATAACGGCAGGTAACAGTAAACTTACCTCAAGTTGGCAAAGGGATGCTAACCTTATGATGGAAAAAGGGTCCTAATTATGTAAATGAGTAAGAAGGGAGGTAGAAGGGCCAATTAGAAGAGTTGGAACCTTAGCATTCTCAAAAACAACATTACAATAATGTAATTAAAAAGTCATCTGTAAGCCATTCTATTAATTTCCTTTTATTAAACCAGATGTCCCATTATTTAAGGGGGGGAAGGGGGATGATTATTTTTGTTTTGGAAATTCATTCAACTTTAAACTGTGCCTGATTTAAGTAATTCATTTTCTAATTACTTATACATTGCAATTTACTATTTTTCATTGGTAAGTTTCTCGCAACATAATTTCCTTATAATTTTAAAATGACTTTATGTTACTTTAACTTTGTCATATGAATCCTTACATTGTAAGCATTTAAAAAATCTTATGTTTTTATCACCAAACTAAGGCTTTTAATTTTAAAGTTATCCTAATAAATTTAAAAAAATTTTTTTTTATGGAAGTGTAATAATAGGATTCATGACTATTTACAGGCAAGTGACACTGTTTGAAGAGTTAGTTCTTTTGAAAGAATATGAAAAACGTGAAGACATTTTAGCCGACAAAGTCGTTATAAAGGAACAAGAAAAAGCTGACATGCAATTGAAGGTAGAATTTCAACTTTGTTTAAATGAATATGGTATATAAATACCTCAAAATATATATAACTAGGTTACTGTATTACAAACTGTTTCTTTATCATTTCTTTAGATTCTTGAAATTCAAGGCAAAATTGACTTGAAAAAGAAAGATATAGAAAAACTTCAAGAAAAAGAAAAAGGTTTAATGGCTCAATTTACTCAGTCACTTGGAGAGAATAATAAGTTTGCTGAGTATCTCACCAAAGTATTTAAAAAACGTGTCAAAAGAACAAAGAAAAAAGCAACAGATGGAGCAGGTATTTTAAATCTTGTGATAAATTATTCCATATTTTATGCTCTTCCAATTAATATGTTTTGTTCTTTCCAGTAAGTAGTTTTTCTTTGTAAAGATCTCTGATTTTTCATCAATTTAGAACTAATTCAGTTATAAAGTTGTTGAGGATGCAATGCTGGCAGTAGTTCATGTTTGTGCAGAACAAATTCATTTATATGAATTTTATATTAAAAGAAAATTAATAATGACAGACATATAATCATATAATTCAACATTTCTAGTCTAACTGTATTTTTTCTAACTGGCTTTACCACTAAATTTTGCTAAACTCTTATTTGTCATTGATCACTCTCTAATCCAAGGCTACATTTCTAACTAATATTGTTTACATGGCCCAGTATCTAAGAGCTTCAGCAATCATTTCCACTTGGAAACACAATCAACTACTATGTAAAAATAAAAAATCCATTTTCTTATGGCTAGGATACAGTTATTCTAATAGGAGGGGTAATAATAATAACTATCAAATAAGCAAATTAAAGGAGAGATTATTATTACATCAATCTAGTGCAGAAAGTCCAAAAGCATGTGAGCGCCAAAATGGCTTTTCATATAACTACGAACCTATTCTATATATGATTAACATGTTTGTTGTGAAGCCATTAACTTAAATTATTATTTAATTTATAAGTTTACTTAACTTCTACAAATTCATCATAATGTTAAGAAATATATATAAAAATGAAATAAAAAAAGTTAAGAAGACTTTAAAAAATAAAATTAATTTTACATACAAATTCTTTTAAGAATGCAACAATTATTAGCGTGAATCTTGTTTCATTTTATGAAAAGAAAATACTTAAGACCTAAGCTCACTCTTATATAAAGGCTAAGCAGGCGAAATGTTTACCCCCCCCCCCATATTAGCATAATATTATATAAAGCTTATATATATGTTCTATTGAAAAAAGTTAGAATTCTTTCATTTAATTATGATGATGATAGAAAAGAAATGAGTACAGGAACAGTTCTCTATTCAGTTGAGTGGGGCTGTGGAAGGTACCAATTTTAGGTGTGTCTCTAACAAAATTTACAGTAAAAATTAATCGAGAATAATTAAAATGTATGCTAATTACTGCTCTATTTCTCTATATATGGCTAATTAAATTTGTTGATCTAAAAAATAAAGAAAACATTTTTATTATTATATTGAATGATTCTCTATTGTCTTTCTTTATTCTAGTTTTCATTTCGTCTAATGTGGGTTCTTGAAAATATAAAACAGTTTCAAGAAAAGTGAGTCTCAAAGCTTACTTGTTTGAGAACTACCGATTCTATGTTGTTGTTTTTGTTGTTTTTCTCAGGGAGGAAAAATCAATTCACGAGTTTCTGTTGTAATCCATTGCTTGCAATTTATCTGATTTCTCATGAAAGATGATTATTGCTGGGTGATTTTTTTCATGATTTATCTTTCAAAAGGTGCAATGAAACGTGAGAAAGAGATATAACAATAACATACTGACCACCGTCGAGACTTTAATTTTTGGAGTGGGTGTGTATTTAAAATGAACTAGATATCTATGGTGTACTTGCAGTAATGCATAAGAAATTGGGATCGAATGAATTTCATAGAATGTACCATTAGGGAGTAAAATATTTTTTTTTCCTTGGCTTCTACCTTAAAAAGTTTTCCCATCCATTATGCCTGTTAACCAGTGGGTCCATGGTAAATATGTGGCTACTGTTAACAAATTTGGGTATATGTGGGTACTGTAAATATGGCTACTTTTTTAAATATGTGGGTACTGTAAATATTTGGGTACTGTAAATGTGGGTACTTAAATGTGTGGGTGCTTTATATGTCTTGGTTACTTTAAATATGTGGGTACTGTAAATATTTGGGTACTTTAAATATGGTACTGTAAATATGATGGTACTGTAAATATTTGGGTACTTTAAATATGTGGGTACTGTAAATATGATGGTACTGTAAATATTTGGGTACTTTAAATATGTGGGTACTTTAAATATGTGGAGTACTTTAAACATGTGGGCACTTTAAATATGTGGGTACTTAAAATTTATTTCAGAGCTTACATTTAAAAAAAAAATCTTTTCAGATTCAGATGAAGATTCTGACTCTGACTCATCTGATGAATCAGAGTGGGAAGAGAGTGATGAAGAATCTGATTCTGAGGTTGGAGGATATGACCTAGATGTTTGTCCACCAGGCTGTGATCAGGTTAGCCCTTATTTATTTTAGTTTGGACCTACCCTGTGCAACAGAGAATTTTTTTAAAAATTGCCCTTTCTACCTACTGTTATCATTAGTTGACTTTGAGATTATAACTCATTAGTACCTTATTCAGGTACTTTTAAAATTAGGTCCAAGGAGGCTCCATACACTTATGTGATACATTTTCCTTTTAGTTTTTTCCTTTTAGTTTTAAAATCATTTTAGATGCTTTTTGTTTCTAGACTTATCTCTATAAACTTTAACTTAATAAGTTGCTTTTTTACTGTGTTACTCACAAGCATGACTTAAGAAGTAGCCATTATGTTTAGTTTTTTACCAGTGTAACTAAAGAAGTAGCCATTATGTTGTGTTATTTACTTGTTATTTCAACACTTGATTTTTACTGCTCTTCATTGTTAAGCTGTGAAGAAATACATAAAGCAGATCACTTTTAATAATGATTGATTTTGTTTGCTAATATTTGTTTTCATAAGAAACTGTATGATGATACCTGCATGTTACGGGAAAAACGTCTGGATATTGAGGATGCATTGACTGAGGAGAAAAAAATGCAGAATGGACAAAAAAAGAGTTGGATGGTTTACAGAAAAAGCTAAAGTTATTGATACTCAGCTCAAATCTCAAGATGATCTAGAAGCTTTCCAAGTGAGTAGTGGCTTATAATAGTTTTATTCATATTTATTTTAAAAATATGTGCTCTTTATCTTGAAATTTAACAAGAGTTTAGCTGTGACTTTTATTTTCATTCACATTTGTAATAAGCAGATACAACTTTCAAGTCTGTAAATATGCAGGCTATTTTACTCATCTAGTTAACTACAATTTTTCGTTGTTAGGTGTTGAGATAAATAAATCTTACCTTGTTAATAATTTTTCAAGATGTTTAAATTTGTATAGGGTATATACGATTCAAATTGTCAATCAGACTTTTTTCTTCTTCAAGCTTGAAAAACAGAGAAAGTTAAATGAGCTGATAGTAGTTGCAACACTCCAGATTTCATCAGATCCAATACATCATCAATGGTATTTTACCACATGATTTAAGTCCAGCATTAGTTTTTGAATCTAATAGACTTGTACAGTTACAGCACAGAATCAAGGAACTAGAACATGAGAAGTTCTTGCAAAAGCATTAATGAGGTATATTCAAAAAAGTTTTGTTAATTTTTAAATAATTTATTCATCAATGTAAATAATTTTTTGCCCAAAATCAATATAACAAAAAAAAATGTTGAATTACATATCATACAAATTAAAACAAATAATTGTACAGTGTTTACAATTTATAATACTTAAATTAATCCATTTCTTATTGACCTAATATTCAAACTAAAAATTAGACTTTGTGAACTAATTTCTTTAAGGGAAAAAAGCAGTTAATAACATTGTAATAACAAATCAATTAAAATTTTTTACCATTGATTATATAAGTATTTTATTACATCCACATTTTTAGAGAATCTCGAAAGCAGCATGTTAGTCTGATTAAAGACAGGAAAACTATTTGATTTAAAAAAAATCTCTGAAATGGAGGAGAAATGTTCTACAAATGATGCTAAGATAAAATTTGGGCGTGAGGTTGACATGGAAAAAATTGAAACAATTACAGTGAATCGAACTATTGAAGAATTGAAAGAAAAACTAAGACAGACTGAAATGGAATGTGGTGATGAGCAGAATAAATTTAAGGCAAGTGTTTTCTTCACTACAGAAATTAAGAAAACTTACAGAAAAAAATCTTACATTCACATTGCTTAAAAATAATTTGTATTTTCGTTTTGTTTTTAGTGTTTTTCTATTCCCATTTATATTTTGTTTAAATCTTGTAGAAAGAACTAGATGCAAAGAAAGACAGAGTTACAGCCTTGATTAAAGAAAATACAACTAAACTGACTCAGTTAGCCATGTTGATTATTGAAAAAAATCAATTTACACATTCACTGGATAATCGACAGAAAAAACTAGTAAGAGAAAACAACACTAACGTTTTCCTAGCATTATTAACCAATTTTTTTATAGCATATACTAACAAATATTTTTCTTTCAATAATACATTTTATTTATTAATTTTGTTGTTGAAGATATTTCTAAAAAAAGAATGCATTTGTCTCTTTTTTAGGGTGGAGATCTGACCGGTCCTCGTAAAACAGACATAAGAGAAAAACAAAGATTGATTCAATTAGTTCAGCTACAGGCACAAGAAATAGAAGCACTTAAGGAAGAGATAATGTTGCTATCTCGAAAAGGAGGACATATTTTACCCCCAACACAGCCTCCATCTTCTCAGAACCCATTTAATCCTCTTCCTAGAATTTAATTCTCATCCTAAAATTTACTTTTCGATATTTGTAAATTTTTTTAATATAACTGCTGAAAATAACTGCTGATTTTTTTAACATTGTTATTTCTCTGTGATAAATTGACCAAGTATATTTTATTGATAAAATGAAAACAATTTGGTATTTAAAGCCAGTAAATATGTTTGTATATAAGAAGCAAATCTATTTTCTTTCTTTGAAACTTTTTGTACATTATTCTTTAAAAATATGTATTTTCTAATTATTTCTATTTTCCTTTTGTTAAATAATTCTTTTTTTTTCTTTTCAAACTAAATGAATCATTATTTTATGTACATTGAAATGTTTTGGTTAATATCATTAATAAATGTACATAACTATTCTAAGGATTAAAAAGGAAAATAATATGGCTTAAGTAATAAATTACAGCATTTACAAAGCTTTTATCTTTAGTATCACAAAAGAAATAATAGAGGTAAAGATTATCCATCCAAAAGTAGTGAAGTAGCTTGACCACACCAATGTCATATCCAGTGCCCATCCCTTACCCATGATGGCTCTCACAGCATTTGTTGGATAGGTCAAAGGTAAAAAGAGACAAAACTGCATCATCCAATATGGCATGGCTTCTATTGGCCAGATGATACCTTTGGAAAATATATATACAAGATTTTATTTCCTTTGTAAAAATTTAATCAAAGCGTACATTTTTTATTTCAGTTTAACTTATTATTAATACTGCAATGTAGCTATGAAACAGCTAATTTGTGATACCCAAAGATTAACATACATAGAGTGAAATAAATTTGTTTAAAAAGTTATGTCATTTTCATTATTTATTTTTTTTTTTTATTTTTTGGTCAGCTTATATACACATTCTCGATTTATGAAATCTGTTTAACATTATTTTTTAATTATACCTTTTTTTCTGTCCCATGAAGTTCTTGTAATGGAAAAAATAAAGATTACATTGCTATTAAATTGATAAAAAAAATTACATTAAAAATTAGCTCACAAAAGGCAAAAATAAAGTCAACAGGATGGTCTAGTCACTGTCAACAATAGAATCAGCAAACACAGTTAATGCTTAGCTCTGACAATGGAAAACTTTGGTAGGCAGGCTAAGCAATGCCCATTATGCTGTATGATCTATCCTGGGCTCCACGCCCTCTGCTCGCACACATTGATGTCATTTACATCAGTTTATATAAGCACTCTATTCTTCTGCTCTAGGTCTGGCCCTTTTTTCATATTTCAGAACAAATAGTGGCCTGTAACTAAAAAAGTTACTCATCCCTGGGCTAGCCTTTACAAAGCATAAAAATTTTTTAATACTTTTAAAATAAAATACTAAAACTTACCACTAGTCAATAATGAAGGGTACATTATTCCTAGAGATGCTTGTATAGCAGCTATTTCAGTATTACAGCATGAAGAAATAACCATACCTGTTTTATTAGAGCAAAATGATTGTTGCAACATTTAAATCTTAGTAAAATATTTAATAGTCAATCATATTGCAATTTTAAAAATATTCTGTTGATGAGGCTTTTTTAATTTTTTAGAAATATTTTGCATTATTTAGGAATTTTCTTTTACATTTTACAGCTGGAATTATTTCAAAATGTATAGGAGAAGCAAAATGAACTGTTATAAAAATATTAGTAATTTAGTGCCTTTAAAATGATTACTAATGTTAGTGTCAACTAAGGCTCGACCATTAATTATGTGAACAACTTTTTGGGTCTGAAAAAGTTTGACTGCTGTTGACATGGAGGAGGGGGGAAACATGAACTATTAGACTGACCAAATTTTAATGAGAACTAAAGGCAAATTTTATTATCCAATCAATGACATAAATTGATGGTGCCTAAATATTAATATGGCATATTTTATGTGATGCTGAGAAGTTTATAATGTATGCAAAATTCTGGAATGAAATCATGACAAGGGCAACAGACAATCATAAAAGATGGATGTTCCAGACCTATTCATAGGGAAGAGAGAAAGACATTTGAGGAAACTAGATATATAATAGAAAAAGAAATATAGGAAGTGAATCAAACATCAAATGTGTAGCTAATATGTTTTATATTATTAAGGGTTTCACACTTTTCAGAATGGTGGGTAGGGTAAAATAATAACTCTCTCAGGGCAGTTACAGCTGTGCCTATAATGTGGTGGCCAGATAATTGCGAACTGAACAGTCGTTACTGTACAAACAAAACTCATTGAAGAGCTGGATACTGTTATATAATATTTGAGTGTTGGAGATGGGTTCCAGTCTCGTTAATGCTCGTTTTTTAGGGAAGGAGACTCTTTGATTCTGTTATATTAGTCAAATAAGATTTTAATGATTGCAAATAGGGGCGGAGTTTGAAATGTGTTTTTTAACATTATATTTGGAAGGGAGTTGGGAATTTTATGTTTTTCCTTTTTTTTTTAAGTGTGTATTTTTAGGGGTTGGAGGGAGGGGAAGTAGACTTAATTTTATTAGGCGGTCACTGAAAGTTTAATATTTTTTGACAAGAGGGGAATGGGGGGGGGTCTAAAAAGTGATCAAATTTGTTAATGTAATTAATAGACAAGCACCTGTGAGAAAAAATTACCTAATGTCATTCCATTCAATCCTTGCAAAACTATTAATACTAGCAATATTACTATGTTCCCTTTGTTAGTTATCTGTAAAAAATAAAAAGAAACACTGCTAGTTAGTAACATACAAAAGGCAACATAATGCATTAAGACTTCAATCTTTTTATTCAAATTCTAAGTTGAAATAAATTTTAATCTTAATCTCTAAATCTCAGAAAGCGTGAATCAATAAACATTCCATTTGATCATGTGATTCAACAACCTATTCACTTGATCACATTAACAGTTTGAATCATACATTTTTTAGCTAAATCTGATTAGTGATAATTTTGCCTGTAAATTTATTCCAAAAGTAAAGTTCCTTAAATGTCATTGAGGCAGATGAAGAGTAGAATATAATCATGGCAACTAATAGTTAGGTACCCATTCAAAGCTGGTTGGATTTGGGTGACTTTCAACCAATTCCCTAGGCTCTCACCACAGATTAAACCAGCGACAAACAGGTCAACATCTAAGCTGTATACACAAACTAAACCATCCATCCCCAAAATTATTCTAAAAGACAAATTAGCTATTTTACAGTATAACAGTAACATTTTTGCTAGAAACCAAAAGCATATTCTAGTTACTGACCTCAAATGCTAGCAGTGCAATAACTAACATGAGAACTACTTGACCAAGCATAATTATTAGTTGTGTCATAATATGAGAGATCATTATTTCTTGTGCAGAAACGCCTGTGAATATATCAAAGTGTTTTTAATTAGTTGTTTTTATTTATAAATATTTTATTCATTATAAACTAAAGGTGCTAACATTTTTTATCAGAATGTCATCATAGTTTTAATTGTATTTAAATACAAAACATCATGCTGATATTTTTTGATTTACTTTCAAACCTTTTAAGTCTATAGGTTAAAATTCTATGCAAGTTGTCTTTATGTTAACTTTTGTTAGAAGGAAAATGTACATACCAAGTGTGTAATGGGATCAAAAAGATGATTTTTTTTTAATCATTATTTTTATTATATGCATAAGATATTAAATAACACTCATTTGAATATAGAAATACAATCTGTAAAAGAATAATATTAGTGAGGATTCTTTTTAACCAACCGGCTACTTGCATTCTTTCCATCAGACCTTCCTTTCTTTCCAAGATAAGTGCTAAAGCTGTCAGGCCAGTAGATAGGAAAAATGTTGCACTGTAGAAAAAAATATGGTTCTTTTTTTTTCATTTTTGAGAAAAGCAAATGTAAAATGACAGTATTAGTGCAAAATCATGTTATTGTTACCTGACAATCAATCCAGAAGACATAAAGTCTGTGAATGATGTGTCCATAGTTCCATAAACTGGTTTACCTATCTGGAAAATTTTATGTCAAATTATTACACTCAAAGTTATGATGTAAAAGAAAAGTTAAGTCTATAATTATTAAAAAACAAAATTATTTTATTACTTTATAGAGCTGAAAAAATATAATAATATTATATATTAAATTTGTTCTCGCCTTTATTTTTTTACCTTTAATGGCAGACTTCCCAAGTTTGAGTCATAACCAAAAGATTCAAGTAAAGATTTAGAAAACAAAGTGAAGGCCTCCACAACCCTGGCCTGTATAGTTATTGCTATTTGTTGATCTAGGAATACATGGAGAACAGAGTCAATATACAACTATTTAAATATTTCTCAACACTGTGGTTCAGTTTGGAAAAATATTAGTTTCATACCCATTAATTGAATATATAGCCTAAATTATTCAATACAAATTTATATAAATTCAATCTTTAATTTGCTTTGTTTCGAATTATAAGCTCATACTACTTTCATTTTATAAAATAACTTTGAAATAAGAGTTTGTAATTTTTTATTAACTTTTTAATAAAAAAAAAACAAATGTATTCAGCATTGTTTTGCATGATGTAAAGCATGTTTTTGTTTCAAACATGGTTAAAAAAAAGTTTTTGAAAACAAATGTAGGCCTAACACTGAAAACAATGCTATATCATTTGGTCCTAATAAACATATTTCAAAATAATAATCTGAATGACAGTTTAATACATTCTTGGATAGTCTTTACAAAAATATGAATTAGCCAGTCTTAGTTATATAGCCCATCTTACCACTTTTCAAACATATCATTCTTATGAAAAAAAAATTACTTGACATATCTGGATATAGCCAAATTGTGCTGCCATCTATAGTTTCGTTTGTAGCATGAATCCCGTCTTCTAGCCTAAAAACGGTATAAATTTCAACGTAAGAATTTTGCACAAAGTAAAAAACTATAAAATAAATACATACCTCATACTAGTCATTGTCAAATGTATTTAATTATATGTAATTGTTACTTCTACACAATGTTTTGCGAGCTTTGTAATTAATGTTGGATAAATTGTCACGAAGCTCCAAATCTTACCTATAGAGTTGAGGATAGTGAAACCAATGTCCAGTCTCACTCATGTAATTGAGGACAATGAATCTATGGTCCGGTCTCACTCATGTAATTGAGGACAATGAGCCCAAGATCCAGTCTTACTCATGTAAATGAGGACAATGAGCCCACGGTCCAGTCTCACTCATGTAATTGGGAACAATGAACCCACCGTCCAGTCTCACTCGTGTAATTGGGGACAATGAGCCCACGGTCCATCTCACTCGTGTAATTGAGGACAACAGGCCCGTAGCCAGGTCAAAGTAAGCAGGGGGGCACCAATACCCAGCAAGGGGGCGCCTTCTCATTTTAGTTACTTTTTCTTTATTTTTTCCTCTTTTTCTTCTTTTTTAAGCGGGGGGGGGGCACTTCACACTTAGCCGGGGGGACATGGCCCCCCAGTGCCCCCCCCCTTGGCTACGGGGCTGAAGGACAATGAGCCCAAGGTCCAGTCTCACTCGTGTAATTGGGGAAAATGAGCCCACGGTCCATCTCACTCATGTAATTGGAGGACAATGAACCCATGGTCCAGTCTCACACGTGTAATTGGGGGACAATGAACCCACAGTCCAGTCTTACTCATGTAATTGAGGACAACAGGCCCATAGCCAGGTCAAAGTAAGCAGGGGGGCACCAATACCCAGCAAGGGGGCACCTTTACTTTTTCTTTATTTTTTCCTCTTTTTCTTCTTTTTTAAGCGGGGGGGGCACTTCACACTTAGCCGGGGGGGCACGGCCCCCCAGTGCCCCCCCTGGCTACGGGGCTGGAGGACAATGAGCCCAAGGTCCAGTCTTACTCATGTAGTTTAGGACATGTGTACTTACAATTAACTCTTACCCCTGAGGCTAATGACACAGTGAACCCCATTGTTTCATGACTGATTGGTATTGTGGCCGCTCGATGAATCCACCAACCAAGTTAAATATAAAGGAATAGTGTTGGAACTAAAGCGCTGGGTAATCTAGATGGATACTTTATTACATTGGTTGCATTATTCATCCAAATAAATCGTTTATCTGCCCATCTGTTGTCTGGTTGTTTGTTTATTCTATACCTATCTATTAGCTTGTCTATGCATTCTCGGTCTATATATCTTTTTAATTATCTAGCTAGTTAACCATGTGTTAGTTTGTCAGTCTGTATACATGTAAAGAGAATGAGTTGAGTGTGTGACTATGAGAGAGATAGGCAATGTATGTTGACTTGTAGACACTAATATATTCAGATTCGCTCTGAATTTAAATGTCATACATATTTGTATCTTTGATCAGTTGACGTGAAGCTGACACTTTTCTTCTTCTCTCCCTTTCCTTTAGCTATATAGTGAAGAAATCTATACAAATATTTCTTATGTAAATGCTTTGGCTTTCTGGCTAGGTAAATTACAATTGAACTTTTTCGAAATTATATTTTGACTTAAATTGTGGTGGGGTTATGTTAGCCTGGTTGAGTGGGGGAAGGGGGTAAACGAAGTTGACATGAGGACTAACGATCACTAACTTC
This sequence comes from Bulinus truncatus, assembly GCA_021962125.1. Lineage (NCBI taxonomy): Eukaryota > Metazoa > Mollusca > Gastropoda > Planorbidae > Bulinus > Bulinus truncatus. The sequence goes on from JAGDYQ010000068.1 coordinate 936,910, forward strand.
TGTTTAATGTGATGCATTTTTCATTATTTCAGTTTTTATGAACAAATAGCTAATGAAAGTCATTACCTTGTCATTAAATCTAATGAGAAATTTTGTTTAATATGAAGAGCTGACCAACTCCATCCCATCTGGACATCTTTTATAGCTGAGTCAATATCATCTCTCATCACCTGAACATTGATTGGATACATTTGTAATTAGTAGATACACGGACTAAATGTTTAGGTTACTTATTATCTCGGTGGAATGATTAGCTTACATTGCTTAAATTGTACAGCAGAAAAAGTTCATTTTTAGTGTCTACCTAATATATTTATTAGTTTACATAGATCATATTTATTATTTTTCGTTTGCTTAACTAATAGTGTCCTGCTAAAATGTATAGTTCATTTGGCTAACAGTATAATATGATAAATACAATAATAATGCCTGGCAACCATTTTTAGGTTGCATTGTGTGTAGTCTCAGGGAATATAAATAATACAGAAAGCTTATAGCCTAGTTATAGCCTAGTTATAGCTATTTAAATTTTACTCTACAAGTGACTACGAAAAGCCGCCATTTGTTATTTTTCTTTTTAATAGTGTAGCACCTAAATATTGATAGTGTAGCACCTAAATATTGATAGTGTAGCACCTAAATATTGATAGTGTAGCACCTAAATATTGATAGTGTAGCACCTAAATATTGATAGTGTAGCACCTAAATATTAAAAGTGTAGCACCTAACTATTGATAGTGTAGCACCTAAATATTGGTATGCATATCTCAAATACACAATCATAGCGGTTTTCGCAAAACAAAACAAAATTAATTAGCCATGAGCATTTATATTCGATGTATAGCCTTGTGTCTGAGTGAAATCAACACTCTGCCTTGTGTCTGAGTGAAATCAACACTCTGCCTTGTGTCTGAGTGAAATCAACACTCTGCCTTGTGTCTGAGTGAAATCAACACTCTGCCTTGTGTCTGAGTGAAATCAACACTCTGCCTTGTGTCTGAGTGAAATCAACACTCTGCCTTGTGTCTGAGTGAAATCAACACTCTGCCTTGTGTCTGAGTGAAATCAACACTCTGCCTTGTGTCTGAGTGAAATCAACACTCTGCCTTGTGTCTGAGTGAAATCAACACTCTGCCTTGTGTCTGAGTGAAATCAACACTCTGCCTTGTGCCTGTAACTAAGTTAATCTTGTCGTGTGATACATACACGTTTGGTTGTTTTTAATGTTATTTTTCTTGGAATAATTTCAGCCATGCTTCTCATTATTTTCTGTGACAACTTAACACATTTCTGAAGAGTTTTCACTTCTCCTTTTTATCCCCCCCTCCCCCCAGGAAAAGGTCACAAATGCTACGCTATCTCACTTTATATTTTCATGTACTGATCATTTATATAATTTATTCTTATTGAAACCAAGACATTGACATTCCAAACATGTTTTGCGTAAGCCGTATCTGCCGCGGAGATTCACAACGGAATCAATGAAACCCAGAGTGCTCCATGTTAATTGCACCGTCACAACTAACATATAAGTCTACAGACAAGCACTGAACTAAGTTGTACTATCTTATAAAGAGTTCTGTTGTTGAGGAACATATAAGTCTACAGACAAGCACTGAACTAAGTTGTACTATCTTATAAAGAGTTCTGTTGTTGAGGAACATATAAGTCTACAGACAAGAACTGAACTAATTTGTACTATCTTATAAAGAGTTCTGTTGTTGAGGAACATATAAGTCTACAGACAAGCACTGAACTAAGTTGTACTATCTTATAAAGAGTTCTGTTGTTGAGGAACATATAAGTCTACAGACAAGCACTGAACTAAGTTGTACTATCTTATAAAGAGTTCTGTTGTTGAGGAACATATAAGTCTACAGACAAGCACTGAACTAAGTTGTACTATCTTATAAAGAGTTCTGTTGTTGAGGAACATATAAGTCTACAGACAAGCACTGAACTAGCTTGTACTACCTTATAAAGAGTTCTGTTGTTGAGGAAGCTAATAAACAGATTGCCCAGTTCATCGACATCTTCATTACATATACTTAAACTTAAGTCACGTGGTTCACCGCCAATACACACACAAAACAAAATGATTTGAATCACTGGGACAAGAAATTCAAACAGCAAAAGGCTGAAAATACAGAAGTAGATATTAAAATGAATTTCACTGGGTAATTTTCATAGTTTAGTTTTATATATATATATATATATATATATATATATATATATATATATTTATATATATATATATATATATATATATATATATATATATATATATATTAATATTAAGGTAGTAAAGACTCAGATCATTTAATCTCACAAGGTGTTCCGTCAAAAAAAATATTTAAAAAAAAACGTTATTGAAAAAAATAGGTTTATAAAAAATGCTCTAAAAAGTAAAAGAAAAAAGACTCACTATATCTAGATACATTGATTATTTATTTATTGCTACTTATAATATAATGTCAAGACATATTGAGCTCAGTATATTGTAATAACCCACACTTTTAATGTTTTTTACAGTTTTTTTCTCTTCATTCCTTACTTTGGAAAGAATTAAACTTTATTTTATTTCTGCACACAGTAATATAATTTAATTATTTTGGCTAGTCAATACAAGACTATAAAAAGCTTTACTATTTCACAACAGCCCCGGAGTGTGAAAATTCTACAGCAGGAGCCAGGCATTCTACAGCAGGGGCCTGGCAATAGCAGGGGGCCCAGGTAATACATTTTACTAAGTAGAACAAATAAGGAAAGGGGGCCAGATAAAACGCGGGGGGCGGCCCCCTGCCCCCCGGACGCTACGGGCCTGTTTCACAATCTTCTGCACCGGTGCTATGCATCGTATTTATTGTTGGCATGATAATCTCGAGAAGAAACTTTCCCATTATAAACATTAAGAAAAAAAGATGGTTAGCTACGTATTTCATATACTCAAAAAAAATAAATAAATAAAATCGCGTAGAATCTACATGTGTGCAAAATTCAAGCCTTCCAGCTAAATTAAGACATGTCCAAAATCGAGTAACACGATTTTAGGTCCCAACCAAAAACCCGCAGACAGGAAGTGAAACTAATTAAAATCTCTGTCTAGGGCCTTAAAATATATATGTATCTATCTAGAAACCTTAAATATATCTGTATCTGTCTAGAGCCCACACGTATATGTCTTTGTCCAGAGACTCCAATCATACCTGTCTCTGTCTCCAAAAATATAAAAACTTCTCTGTTGTTAGTGCTCCACGAGAAACATGTTAATTTTCTGTATTGCGCGAATTCAGAACCACCGCAGTGAATTTAAACTGAAATAACGTTTCTGTCTAGAAACAGTAGGGAATAATTTACTCACGGGATGTTTCTCTTCATAAAAATGACGTTTTTGACACACACAGCTTTCAGGTTTTTACATGAGGGAAGACATGATCTCAAAAAACTCTTTTTTTTCAGAAACTGAACGTTGTGTCCTAGTATTGATGAGAATCGTGTTTGATTAGTGTAAGTTTTATAACGTAATATTTTATTAGTATGAATTTTATAACGTAATGTTTTATTAGTATAAGTTTTATAATGCAATATTTGAATTAAGTAAAAAATTAATGAAAAGATTTGGGAAATTAAAACATTTCCAGCTATATAAAAATAAGTTGAAACTAGTCTTCCAGCTTTACAGCCTTGTTAGGATTCCCTTTATAGGACTATTATGCGCCAAATGAAGTGTAAACATAAATAATGAGGTTGAGTATTGAAGTACTGCGTAAAAATAAAACCTACTATTCAAGTAGTGTCTACATATACAGCATACTAATGAAATAGTTTATACATATAAAACTTACCATTTGCTAAGCCTGTCCCATAAATAGTTCTGTTTTTTATTCCACTGTAATTAACAACATCAGATCCACTGGAATATTGGGGGCATAAGAATTCTCGTTCCTTTAGTTTGAAAAATAAAATGTATGCTAACGTATATTGTTTAATTTTTCTTTTCAGGACGATAAATATATGTCTAACATTAAAACATTTTTTTTTTGGTAAAGCTAGAGCCGCCTTCATGCAGCTAAAGAATGTCTGGTCCTCCAGAGAGTTGTCCTTAGACATCAAGTTTCGACTTTTTAACACCAACATCAAATCAGTCCTGCTGTATGGAGCGGAAGCATGGAAGATGTCTAAGACCACACCAAGGAAAGTCCAAACCTTTACCAACAGCTGCCTCAGAAGAATCCTCCAAATTCGCTGGCCAGACACCATCTGCAATGTCAGTCTTTTGGAAAATACCTGCCAACTTTCAGCTGAAGAAGAGATCAGAAAGAGGCGATGGGGCTGGACACACCTTACGCAAACCGGCAGCCAGTGTCACAAGGCAGGCACTGAGGTGGAACCCCCAAGGTAAACGGAAGATAGGCCGCCCAAGAAACACCTGGCGTTGAGACCTGGAAACGGACAACATAAAGATGGGACACAACTGGAACCAGCTAGAGAAGATGGCAAAGGACAGAGGACTCTGGAGATCTGTTGTTGTTGGCCATGGGTGAAGGGCAATGAATGAATGAATGAATTAAAACTTTTAGAAATGAACGTAAAATAAGGTGATGAAAAAGTAAAAAAAAAATAGCTAGCGTGAATCGTGGGATACAAATTCAAGTTGAAATGCAGTTCGAGACACAATAAGTCAAGCTAGAAAACAATTGGAAACACAAAACTTCATGTAGACAGTTGGGATAACGATACCCCCACTACAAACCACGTGATATTGAAGTGTTTTCTTTACTTATATGTGTAAGGATGAAAAACAAATAATCATGTACATTGACACATCTGTTTTTAATGGACCTATGGGTAACATTATTCAAAATCTGACAATCAACACAAGTCTCACAGGAGTGAGCTGTCCATGGCCATCTTTACACACGGGCTCACTCGGGCCCCGAGTGTCCTACCAGGTGAATGCTTAATAAATTATCTTTCTAAAGTGGTTGCTGAAGGAGCCGAGCATGCGGATTCGCCAGGGTGGGCCACAATAGTATTAATGTGGGTCAGTGGGTCAGGCAGTCAACTATAGAGCCGCATTCCGGGTTTTCAAAATGTATAAAGTATTAAAGTCAGCAAACATCATTGTCAGTTTACAATATCCAATGAAGAAAAAGATTTTCTTAAAAAAAAAAAGCTGATCCATTAAAGGCTTAACAGTAAGAGCATGTGGTTCCAAGAGCCGCATTAGACCAATATTATTTGTAAATAACTTAACTGTATTATTTGAAGATAGATCATGAATTAAATAAAGAACAATACAAACTTCTTCACTGACGTCATCATTAGGCTCCGATATGGAGGGAAGAAGTTCACTGTCGTCATTGTTTGGCAGACGATCTCTGTGACACAAATGTAAGAAAACTGCTTCGAGATTCTATCAAGAAAATAAAAAAAAATATCCCCGATAAATTCATTTTTGTTAATATACAAAAAATAGCCTATATATGC
>JAGDYQ010000068.1:942899-1040607 GCA_021962125.1 Bulinus truncatus
TTTGTGTTTTAATTTTAAATTATGTAAGTAAGTGGGTAAGGGTGGGATGTCCATGATAATTGGTGGGACTGAGTGTTCCGTGGAAGGAGGGGGGCTGGGTGTTTCATGGAAGGAGGGGGACTGAGTGTTCCGTGGAAGGAGGGATGTATATATTACTGATGACTTTTTTTTAAATAGTATGTTTGAAAATATATAATAACTACCAGAGATGTTGGTAGGACAGAGAACTTGGGAAAGACAGTTGGTGGAAGGGGTCCAGAATCAGTGGTGGAAGAGGTCCAGAATCAGTGGTGGGAGGGGTCCAGAATCAGTGGTGGGAGGAGTCTAGAATCAGTGGTGGGAGGGGTCCAGAATCAGTGGTGGGAGGGGTCCAGAATCAGTGGTGGAAGGGGTCCAGAATCACTGATGGGAGGGGTCCAGAATCACTGGTGGGAGGGGTCCAGAATCAGTGGTGGGAAGGGTCCAGAATCACTGGTGGAAAAAGGATAGGTGTATTATGTATCCATGAATGTGTTTTTTGTACTTTTATTGTAAAAAGTGTGTGTGAAAGTTAGGTTAGTTGTATAATGGGTTTTTTTTTTTTTTTGGTTCCACTAATCAAGTCTTCCCATAAGATTTTCTGTCACTTTTGTCTTTACAGCTAGTTAACCATATAATACTTATATCATCTACTAGGAAGTGTTGTACTAACCTGTGGAGCTGATGGCAACTTTTTTCAGTTTTTATTTATGTCACAAGAAGAGCTAGAAGAAAAGATTAGAGAGAATAAAGCCAAGCTGCCTTCTGCTAGAGTAAGTATTTTTTTTTGGCTTGACAAGATGAAATAAATACGTTCACAGTTTTTTAAGATGTTGAATCATTGATTTCATTATAGACCCTTAAACTAACTCCAAATGTTGGGTGCTTTTTATAAGGGCATTTAGATTTTTTTTGCATTTTGTTAAAACAAAGTAATATTTCTTGAAGAAAATCATCTTACAATCTAAATTCTCACTCCTTTTCTCTAATTTTCATGTTATTTTTTCTTTGTTTTTTTTTTTTTTGTAAATTTTATTTTTGTATTTAGTTTAGTTTATTTTGATTGTAATTTATTAATTTAAAGTAATATTGTTCATGTAAAATATTCTAGGAAAGTCCTTATATGGGTACATAAAATCTGTAATTTGTAACTTTTTAATTTCAGAAAGTTGATCTTTTAGGAAAACCAATTGATGACATTGATGATCCTAATGCTTACAGGTATTGTTAAATCTCTGCTTTAATTTTTATTTGTATGCAATAAAAATATGCTTAGGAAATTTTAAAAAATGGTAAGGCATCTTTTTTTTCAATAAAATTTACCATAAAAGTTGTCTTCTTCAGACCATCACTGTAAAACAGCATTTAAGGGTTGTGAATATTATTGTTTTCTATTTAATGATATTATTTTACAAAGAAAAGACAGAAACTCTCATTCAAAAGTTAATTAAAATAAAATTTCTATTCCATATGCTTAAAGTATTGAAGATGCTAAACAGAAATCAGAATATGATAAACGAATGAAAGAGGCTGAATACAAAAAGAAAGAAGTGAGGAAAAAAATCAACCAAATGAGAAGACAATTTAGAACTATCATAGAACAAAATGAAAATCTCCCAAAACATTTGCAGCTAGGCAGAATGGTAATTTTATAGAAATTTTTTTTTTGTTAACTTTTTAATTTTAATATAATTTTTTTTCAAATTTACCAGTGTTTTATTTAAAACCAATATAAACGATTTACAATATTTTTTTCTAAAATAAACGAAAATATTTGAGTAAATTCTTCTACCAATAATTACAACTTCATTAAGGAATTTGAAATGGATAGAGAAATTAAACAAGAACTGGAGAGACAGACCCAAGAAAAAATTGAAATAGTTAGAAAGGAACTGGCCTGGGAATCTGAAAAGTTGAGAATATCTTTAGACAAGTTGAGGAAAAGGTAAAAAAAAAAAACTGATTATGGGATAACATTTGCCATTAACATAAAATGGTTCAGGATGCAATAGTAGCTAAAAATGAATTTTATAAAATAATGCCTTTGAGAATCATTAAAAATTAAACTTGTGAAAATGTTGACAAAGCTATTTAGTAAGTGAAACAAAACAATTTGTGTAAAAATCTCAGCTTTTTTTTTCCAGATTTAAAGAATGTGTTGAATGTGAAAGATTTTTAGTGAAAGCTTTTACTACTTCACACCAAGTAGCAAGTTTTAGGGCCTCAAAGCTTTCTGATGATTTTTATCAGCTTAAATCAGAATTTGAACGAAAAAAAACAAAAATGACAACAAAGGATGACTTGTCTTCTGAGTTTAAAAGTGAAAGTCAGAATGGTAAGTGTTATTGAAAATAATTTTTTTTACATAGAAGGGACAATTAAACGATACTATGCTTTTTGACCAAAATGTCTTCTGGATTATGATGTCATTGAATGTTATGATTATGATGTCATTGAATGTTATTATCACCCTCTTTCTTTTTAAATTTTGTTTTATTTTTTATTGTTAAACAATGATAAATTGACTTTAGTTATTTCATGTTAACATTATTTTTAGCAATTTTTTTAATATTTAAAAATTGTAATTGATTAAGGAAGTAAAACTGAACAAAAAATTTCCAAACTATTCTTTATAGTGTTTATTCAAATAAGAAAAAAATGGTTTTTTTATTGGAATAGATCAAGATACATTAGATGCAGGAGAAAAACTTAAAGAAATAGCTGTTGGTGATGATTCTGGTTCTAAAGTTACTACAATTTTAAAAGGCAGTGTCGGAGAAAGAATAATGAATGCGCTTCAAAAAATTGAGGACAAAAAGAGAAAAAGAGCTTATCGAAAATCACAGGTAGGTATATTAGATATATTTTGATATGACAAACTAAGATACATTTTAAACTTTTTCACCTACAAATATAAACCTTCTTAATGAGATGTACTTTATTAAGCTATACTTTATTTCTTTTAATGCATTGATGTTTGTACCTTTTAGTGGGAAGAACTATATTCAAGTAAACCAGATGATAACTATGAAGATCCAATGGATGTGGCAGCAATCAAAGAAGCTCAGGAAAATATGGGAGACTACAAGTTGAAGACTGCCAAAGATTATGTTGTTCCAGATCATCTCAGAATGAATGTAGAGAAGGCACAATGGAGACTTATTATCATAAAAGATCTTGTTAGTATCACATTCATTTACATTATTAAATGGCATGAAATATACATTACTTTTTTTTGTATTAGCTTGAGAAAATAACAGTAGCTTGGAGACATTTTTATTAAATGCTGAAACATTTAAAAATTTTGTAATTAGTTTCTTTTTCTCAAAACCCTAACATTAATAACTAGAATAGTTCATACTATTAGATATACATGTATATATCTAAAGATTGTTAATATTTATCATTTTAGATCCATCAATACAAGTATGATTTTAATGTAAGGCTCTTGGCTTTGAGAGATAAGAAGATTCAAGTGATCAATGAAATAAAAAATATTGTTGCTCAATTAAAAGAAATACATTCACATTTAGATCCAGAAAGACACCTGCCGGTTCCAGATGTTCCAGAATTGTCTGTGGAAGAAATGCCTGAAAAGTAAGAAAATGTTGACTATTAAATTAATGCTATGAACCTTTTAAAAGTGCTTTGTAAAAATGTTTTTATGAATGTCTTCCCCGTGTAGATCACTGGAATATGACAGAGAGATTTTGTTGAAATTTAAAGTTGAATATGAAATCAAACAAAGACATGCTACCACAGATGGTGGTCAGACATCAGCTGGTAATGTTGGAGGTTTTGGATTTGGATTTGGTGGTGGAAATACAGTGTCACAAGAAAAAAATGTAAGGAACATTTCAATTAGTTTTATTGGTACATATGTGATTCATGCAAGTATTTCAAAACTTTAGTAATGTTTAAAAATAAAAATTGAAATTCTTTTATAAAAATAAGAAAAAATATTAGCTAGTTATTTATTTAACATAAAACCTTGGTTTACAAGTACAATTTGTTCCAGAGGGATGCTCATGAATCATGCTACTTGAATATCAAAATAAATTTCCCACAAGAAATAATTTAAACTCAGATAATTAGTTCCACACAAAAAAATTTTAATTACTTTTTTTGCATAGAAATAAAAACAATATTTTTTACCATTTTGATCATTGCCTAGGACGTCTTTTGCTTTTACTAATAGAATTTCTGCTTTCTATTTGTTAACTCTAATCTTTTCTTTTTGTTTCTTGTAAACATGCAGCCTATCCAGTGACACATGCATAAGAATTAGGGAAATTCACATTATTTAAAATCTGGAGGGGCGGGAGGACTGGATTTTGTTATATTCTATTAGAAGATGTAAGGGTGGTCATTGATTTTATATTATAATGCAAACTTTATTTTATCTTTTCGAACACATATAAATATGAAATGATGTATAAACATACATTTTAAATTATCAATGCAATTCAAATTCACTTAGACCAGCAAAATCAACACATAGGCTAAATGTACCCACATTGTGATTAGTCATTTCTCAAATTGTGAACATTTGCATTTTCTCCTATTTGATATCTGGAGATTAATCTTAACATCCCCATATTTGTAGTTTTGCAGTGTCTATTTATTTCACTGTTTTTTTCAATAATCATATAAAAACTTTATTTTTAAATTTAAATGTCAATTTAAAAAAGATTTGTGTTGACAGAGCTGTTACAAAGAAAACTAGGTGGTTTTAATGGCTCTTCAGACATATACTTAGGGGCCCAGTCACCCAAACCTACAAAAATTAGAATGATTAAAGCGTGAATTAAAACAAATAAAACGGCATAATGGTATGAAAAACATGGATCTTAGCATAAATGTGTTGATCACTAACTAAGTTTTAACTTTTTATCTAATGAATGAGTGTCCATCCTGCCCTTAATAATCTTTAAAAAAACTGAGGTCCTCTCTGACAACCCCCTACTGTTAAATTATTGGGGTTCCTGACATGTAATCAGGGGACCCTTCAAACAAGGCTTTATATTATGGATGTTTTGTGATATAAATATTGTTGGATCTATCAAAGTATAATATATCTTTGAGAAAGATAACAATAACACATAACAAGCACTAATAATTAAATAAACAGGACTTAATATTACAAATAATGTACACTACATATGTGTAAATTGTGGGGACATACATCTGCCTGAATAAAGGAGATGCACACATGTGCAAATAACAAAGATGTACATGAATGCAAATAACAAAGACGCACATGTGTGCAAATAACATAGATGCACACGGGTGCAAATAACAAAGACACACATGTGCAAATAGCCATAGCCTTTTTATATACATTAAAAGGGGGAAAGGGATCTTGAAATTTATTATATACATTATAAGGGGTAGGTTTTCTAGTTTGCCTATTTATATGAATGGGTCTGAACGTCTATTAGCAATGCAATAAAAAAAAAACGTTTTTATGAAAGTTTTAAAATATTTTCAGTCATTACTGTTGTTCACCTAACATTAATTGCATTAATTGCCTATATTGTGCATCAGATCACTGGCATTATTTCCAGTTGGAGGGGGACAACCCTAACAATTGTATGGGGCCCCATGCCTAGAAGCCTTGTTGATTTCCAATTTTATTATTTTTTTTTACATTCTGCTGCAACAAAACTGGAAATGTGATGTGCCTTGTGAACAATTTGCTTTATGTGTACTATAGACTAAAAACAAACTTGAAAGTGACTAAAGAGTGCTGAGTTTAAACATTTAATATCCTTATCTATTTTTTTTCTATCTAAGATATACAGGCCTAATGGACCCATGCTTATGGGGAGGGTTCTTGCTAAAAAAAATAATTGACTTCTGCACTATTTCTTTTTAAATGTAGACCTATATACAAAAATGTGTACTGGCTTGTGCAAACTAAGTGGCTAAATGGTTTCCCCGCCAGTACATAATTGTGTCAAATCTGATAACTTACTATCACAATCAGTATTCTATATGTGACTAATTATTATGCATTATGGCAGACAATATATAAATATTGACACTGAAAAATGTAATGATTTTCAATGATTTGTATAGAGATCTCAAGGCTCAGAATGGTGCTTTTCATAAGGGCTGCAAAAATAAAAAATCTGTGCTTTAGGCTCCCAAAATCCTAAGTATAGCCATCAAAATAACTTGGGATCCTATAAAATGATGGCTTGGGGTTTTTCTTTTAGGCTGGAGGGAGAGGAATAGGGATCCCTAGAGGACAGATGTTATACGGGCTCCCTGATTTTCTGTCGGTGGCAACCCTGGTGGTCTGAACTGTGGTCATGTGCACTGATTATGTAAAAATTTTTTATTAACAATGCATTTACTAAGGTTAGGGTTGACATTGTTTTCAGGGTCTGGATGCTGAAATGGAAGAAAATGAAGTAAGACAATGGGTCTCAGCTATTAGAATCAGCTAGAAAAATATTCTAAATACTATGTTCTATGTCTTTCAACATATTTTATCACTCTGTTTAATAGAATATCAAGTTTAATAAATAACAATTATATTTTAAAAGCACATAAATATTTATTTTCATTAAAAATCTTGACTAAAACAACAACATTATTTAAAAAAAAAACTATAAAAGTAATTCAAAGCAGTTATTAAAGTTGCAAACAAATTTTAATTATCAATCATCTATGCTGCATATCCTTCTTTTTTTTGTTCTTTTATACTCATTGTATTTCATACAGTCAGGAATCCACATATTTTATACATTCTTCTAATGGAGAAATAAAGACTAAATAAATAACAAATTGAACACGCTGGATTTTTGCAAAGTGATTTATTGCAGTATTTATCTAATTCAAACTCATGCTTGCATCATTTTCATAATGACGAGTATAAATGGTAGCCCTACATAGTTTTGTGCCTATGAGAAACTTAATTTACACTTATTAAGATGTAATTAGCATAAGTCTCAGAATTAATGCGTAGGCTGGTACAAATTATTTGAACATATATCAGTACTATTTGATTATAAACAATTTATTATTTGCTGAGCAAATTAAATAGTCCTATATCTTACTGTATATTATTTTCTCTCCTAAAAACTAAACTCTTTTCAATCAACATTTTTTTACTCTCTTTATCAATTAATTTTAGCTCATTAATTATACACTGTTCCTTTTAGATATTTCCTTTATTGTTTAATTTTGGCTATGACTTTCTGGCTTATCTTTCTTTAATATTTTAATTTCTTTTGTATTACTCTTTTGTTTTTAAATGAAAATAAATAAATAATTTAAGTTTATTGCTGTTTAAAAATAATACTTGCTATTATGTATCATCTAATAATGTCTCTTTGTCATATGTTTTTATCAAACAAAAGTAACTTTCTATAATGTTAATCAATAGTTTAACCAGATTTTTAGTACAATACTGCTGCATTCACATCTTCTTTCTACCCCTTTTTTAAACTTTTATATTTATTTTTATTCATACTTTATTTTAGAATTCTCAATAAAAGATGTAAATTTAATATCACTATAAAAAGTCTGATTTATTTTCAAATATTATCTGTATGATTTTTGTCATGAATCTTTGTTTTTTAGACAGCTACTGCACCAACACAGACTGTTAAACAAACTGTCAAAGTCAGTGCCAAAGAAAAAGAAAATGAGGTAGACTCTAATAAAGTGGCAGAAGAAAAAGAAGAAGATACTTCAACAGAATTAGAGAAAGAACTTCAACGTATTGAACAGATCAGGTTTTTAATTATCATTATATCTCTATACTTATAAGACGCATTTGTTGTCTGTCTGTTCCCTTATAACTCAAGATCCAGAAAACCAAATAACGTGAAATTTGTTACACATACACATAATTACATGGGAAAGGTTATAGGACATGTTTCGTTTCATCTCGATGGGTAGTTTAATTGTAATTAATTATTTTAGTATTTTACTATATTAAAGTAATCTCGACGGCGCCATAGATAAAATTCCTCTGTGACGTCATTTCCCTATCATACATTTTTAAAAGAGGGGTAACTCCCGGAAACTCCAATTGTAAACATGGTGAAATCAATAGTCATATCTATTTACCTATCGTTTTATGTATTCGGAAGATTAAAATTAAAGGTGCACTTTAATAAACCGAAATACGTTAATTAAAATGTTTCTGTGACATTATTAACATTATTTATTATCTCAATGGGTAGTTTAATTGTAATTAATTATTTTAGTATTTTGCGGGTGTTTTAAATGTTATTGCATTCAAATTGTATCAATGCACAGAGAATCCCCTGTATTCGCGCACCAAGTGACGGAGAAGAAAGGGTTAGGGGCGGAAAAAAAAATAAAATATTGTTGTTTTTTTTTTCATGCTGCAATTACCCGGCTTTGGCCTGGATTAAAATAAGGTTTTCTGTTTATTTAAGAAGCGTAATTTGACGTTTAATTCTACAGAGAGAGGGAGGGGGGAGAGAGATAAAGAGAGAGGTGGGGCAGGAAGGAAGAGGGAAGGAGGGGGCAGGGAGGGGGAGAGAAGGAGGGAGATGGAGGGTTGGAGAGAGAGGGAGGGAGAAAGGGAGGGAAGGAAAGAGAAAGGAAGGGGGGAGTAGGGAGGGAGATAGAGGGGAGGGAGGGAGAGATAAAAAGAGAGGGGGGAAGGGAGGGAGAGGAAATGAGGGAGGGAGGGAGACGGGAGAGGGAAAGGAGAGAGTGAGATGGGAGAGTTAGGGAGGGAAGGAGAGGGAGGGATAAAGGGAGGGAGGGAAAGAGAAAGGGATAGAGGGGTAGGAAGGGAGAGAGAGGGGAGGGAGGGAGAGAGAGAGAGAGGAAGGGAGAGAGGGGGTAAGGAAAAAACAAAAAACTTTTTTTAAACCCGGGCAAAGCCGGGTACTTGCAACTAGTTATTTTAATAAAATAGTACAATATCCTATAATATTTATAAACAGAATAGTTAAACAAAAGTATTTTTTTTTAAATATACATGCACTAATTTTATCTTACATATAGAATCTGCAGAATTTTAACTTTCAGAATTGAAATATTTAAAATTATATTTTTTAATCCATCATTGCCTTTTAAAATAATGTTAGTAAAATATTTATTATTCATTAACTTTCTAGGTTAGCTTATGAACAAAGTCAGCTGATCCAACATATTCGAAATTTGATGTTAAAATTTGATGCAGAACTAAGATTACTAAGACATGATAAGTTCAAACTGGATGTTACCATGCTGGATGCTGACCTCAGGTCATTTACATTAAGTCATTCCGTAATTAATTTTAGATCTTTCACTGAACAGTTATTAAAAGCCTCATTCTATAAATATATTTTAAGTATATCTCTAAAACTCTAGAAAATTCCATTTAATTAGGTAAGTTTAAAGTTCACACAGCCAGGGCCACAATTATATATTTTGTTAAATTAACTGCCAGGTTAAGAGTACAAGTCAGATTCTATACAATTTCTAGTGACCAGGTTGGGGAATTTAGTAATTTACATCCAAAATATATTAGCCTTTTGCGTCAAGTGTTGGGGGAGCACTACAGTCTCTGAATCCAAGTCAACAAACTTTCTGTGTATCAAGTTGACAAAAGCCGCTGAACATAACCGCAGGTAACAGTAAACTTACCTCAAGTTGGCAAAGGGATGCTAACCTTATGATGGAAAAAGGGTCCTAATTATGTAAATGAGTAAGAAGGGAGGTAGAAGGGCCAATTAGAAAAGTTGGAACCTTAGCATTCTCAAAAACAACATTACAATAAGAAGTCATCTGTAAGCCATTCTATTAATTTCCTTTTATTAAACCAGATGTCCCATTATTTAAGGGGGGGAAAGGGGATGATTATTTTTGGTTTTTGAATTCATTCAACTTTAAACTGTGCCTGATTTAAGTAATTCATTTTCTAATTACTTATACATTGCAATTTACTATTTTTCTTTGGTAAGTTTCTCGCAACATAATTTCCTTATAATTTTAAAATGACTTTATGTTACTTTAACTTTGACATATGAATCCTTACATTGTAAGCATTTTAAAAATCTTATGTTTTTATCACCAAACTAAGGCTTTTAATTTTAAAGTTATCCTAATAAATTTTTTTTTTTATTTTTTTTATGGAAGTGTAATAATAGGATTCATGACTATTTACAGGCAAGTGACACTGTTTGAAGAGTTAGTTCTTTTGAAAGAATATGAAAAACGTGAAGACATTTTAGCTGACAAAGTCATTATAAAGGAACAAGAAAAAGCTGACATGCAATTGAAGGTAGAAATTCAACTTTGTTTAAATGAATATGGTATATAAATACCTCAAAATATATATAACTAGGTTACTGTATTACAAACAGTTTCTTTATCATTTCTTTAGATTCTTGAAATTCAAGGCAAAATTGACTTGAAAAAGAAAGATATAGAAAAACTTCAAGAAAAAGAAAAAGGTTTAATGGCTCAATTTACTCAGTCACTTGGAGAGAATAATAAGTTTGCTGAGTATCTCACCAAAGTATTTAAAAAACGTGTCAAAAGAACAAAGAAAAAAGCAACAGATGGAGCAGGTATTTTAAATCTTGTGATAAATTATTCCATATTTTATGCTCTTCCAATTAATATGTTTTGTTCTTTCCAGTATGTAGTTTTTCTTTGTAAAGCTATTTTTCATCAATTTAGTTATAAGAACTAATTCAGTTATAAAGTTATTGAGGATGCAATGCTGGCAGTAGTTCATGTTTGTGCAGAACAAATTCACTTATATGAATTTTATATTAAAAGAAAATTAATAATGACAGACATATAATCATATAATTCAACATTTCTAGTCTAACTGTATTTTTTCTAACTGGCTTTACTACTGAAATTTTGCTAAACTCTTATTTGTTGTTGATCACTCTCTAATCTAAGGCTACATGTCTAACTAATATTGTTTACATGGCCCAGTATCTAAGAGCTTCAGCAATCATTTCCATTGGAAACACAATCAACTATATGTAAAAATAAAAAAATCCATTTTCTTATGGTTAGGATAAGTTATTATAACAGGAGGGGTAATAACAATCAAATAAGCAAATTAAAGAGTGCATTACATCAATCTAGTGCAGAAAGTCAAAGCATGTGAGCGCAAAATGGCTTTCCTATAATACAGTGTATATATTTATGATTAACATGTTTGTTTGAATGCATTAACTTAAATTATTTTAATTTATAAGTTTATTTATTTTCTAAAATTCTCATAATGTTAAGAAATATATAAAATGAAATAAAAAAAAAGTTAGAAGACTTTAAAAAATAAAATTAATTTTTCATGTAATTCTTTCAAAAGTCTAACAGTATTTTCAATTTTGTTTCATTTTGAAAAAAAAAAACTCACCCAAGACCTAAGCTCACTCTTAAAAATTTAACAGGCAGAAATGTGTTATGCGTACAGTTATAAACTCACGATACATTCAGTAGAAAATATTTATATTTTTTCTAACTTTTCAGCACAATAGCATTTAAATCAGTATAAAAAATATTAAAAAAGCTTGCATAACATTACTTTGTTGAAAATTACATGTTAACTTGTATAATATTATATAAAACTTATATGTTCTATTAGAAAAGTTAGAATTGCTGTTAGTATGATAGAAAAAGAGAAATGAGCTACAGGAACGGTTCTCATTCAGTGAGTGGGGCTGTGGAAGAATTTTAGGTGTGTCTCAACAAAATTTACAGTAAATTGATCAAGAATAATTAATATGTATGCTTAATTACTGCTCTATTTCTCTATATGTAACAGAATAAAAAATAAAAGAAAAACATTTTTATTCACATTGAATGATTCTTTATTGTCTTTCTTTTATTCTAGTTTTCATTAATGTGGGTCTTGAAAATAAAACAGTTTCCAAAGTGAGTCTCAAAGCATACAATTTTGAGAACCACCGATTCTTGTTGTTTTTCTCAGGGAGGAAAAATCAATTCACGAGTTTCTGTTGTAATCCATTGCTTGTTATCTGATTTCTCATGAAAGATGATTATTGCTGGGTTTTTTTTTCATGATTTATCTTTCAAAAGGTGCAATGAAACGTAGAAAGAGATATAACAATAGCATATGACCAGTGGACTTAAATTTTTGGAGTGGGTGTATTTAAAATGAACTAGTATCTGGTGTACTTGTAGCAATGCATAAGAAATTGGGATCAAATGAATTTCATAGAATGTACCATTAGGATAAAATTTTTTTTTTTTCCTTGGCTTCTACCTTAAAAAGTTTGCCCATCCATGGTATAGCCTGTTAACAAATATGTAGGTACTTAAATGTGTGGGTACTTTATATATGTGGTTACTTTAAATATGTGGGTACTGTAAATATTTGGGTACTGTAAATATTTGGGTACTTTAAATATGTGGGTACTGTAAATATGTGGCTACTTTAAATATGTGGGTACTGTAAATATTTGGGTACTGTAAATATGTGGGTACTTAAATGTGTGGGTACTTTATATATGTGGTTACTTTAAATATGTGGGTACTGTAAATATTTGGGTACTTTAAATATGTGGGTACTGTAAATATGATGGTACTGTAAATATTTGGGTACTTTAAATATGTGGGTACTGTAAATATGATGGTACTGTAAATATTTGGGTACTTTAAATATGTGGGTACTTTAAATATGTGGGTACTTTAAACATGTGGGCACTTTAAATATGTGGGTACTTAAAAATTTATTTCAGAGCTTACATTTAAAAAAAAAAAATCTTTTCAGATTCAGATGAAGATTCTGACTCTGACTCATCTGATGAATCAGAGTGGGAAGAGAGTGATGAAGAATCTGATTCTGAGGTTGGAGGATATGACCTAGATGTTTGTCCACCAGGCTGTGATCAGGTTAGCCCTTACTTATTTTAGTTTGGACCTACCCTGTGCAACAGAGAATTTTTTTTAAATTGCCCTTTCTACCTACTGTTATCATTAGTTGACTTTGAGATTATAACTCATTAGTACATTATTCAGGTACTTTTAAAATTTGGTCCAAGGAGGCTCCATACACTTATGCGATACATTTTTTTCCTTTTAGTTTTTCTTTTTAGTTTTAAAATCATTTTAGATGCTTTTTGTTTCTAGACTTATCTCTATAAACTTTAACTTAATAAGTTGCCTTTTTACTGTGTTACTCACAAGCATGACTTAAGAAGTAGCCATTATGTTTTGTTTTTTACCAGTGTAACTAAAGAAGTAGCCATTATGTTGTGTTATTTACTTGTTATTTCAACACTTGATTTTTACTGCTCTTCATTGTTAAGCTGTGAAGAACTACATAAAGCAGATCACTTGTAATAATGATTGATTTTGTTTTGCTAATATTTGTTTTCATAAGAAACTGTATGATGATACCTGCATGTTGCGGGAAAAACGTCTGGATATTGAGGATGCATTGACTGAGGAGAAAAAAAATGCAGATGGACAAAAAAAAGAGTTGGATGGTTTACAGAAAAAAGCTAAAGTTATTGATACTCAGCTCAAATCAGCTCAAGATGATCTAGAAGCTTTCCAAGTGAGTAGTGGCTTATAATAGTTTTATTCATATTTATTTTAAAAATATATTGCTCTTTATCTTGAAATTTAACAAAGAGTTTAGCTGTGACTTTATTTTCATTCACATTTGTAATAAGCAGATACAACTTTCAAGTCTGTAAATATGCAGGCTATTTTACTCATCTAGTTAACTACAATTTTTCGTTGTTAGGTGTTGAGATAAATAAATCTTACCTTGTTAATAATTTTTCAAGATGTTTAAATTTGTATAGGGTATATACGATTTAAATTGTCAATCAGACTTTTTCTTCTTCAAGCTTGAAAAACAGAGAAAGTTAAATGAGCTGATAGTAGTTGCAACACTCAGATTTCATCAGATCCAATACATCATCAATGGTATTTTGCCACATGATTTAAGTCCAGCATTAGTTTTTGAATCTAATAGACTTGTACAGTTACAGCACAGAATCAAGGAGCTAGAACATGAGAAGTTCTTGCAAAAGCGACAAATGAGGTATATTCAAAAAGTTTTGTTAATTTTTAAATAATTTATTCATCAATGTAAATAATTTTTTGCCCAAAATCAATATAACAAAAAAAAATGTTGAATTACTATCATACAAATTAAAACAAATAATTGTACAGTGTTTACAATTTATAATACTTAAATTAATCCATTTCTTATTGACCTAATATTCAAACTAAAAATTAGACTTTGTGAACTAATTTCTTTAAGGGAAAAAAGCAGTTAATGTATTGTAATAACAAATCAATTAAAATTGTTTACCATTGACTATAAGTATTTTATTACATCCACATTTTTAGAGAATCTCGAAAGCAGCATGTTAGTCTGATTAAAGACAGGAAAACATTTGATAAAAAAATCTCTGAAATGGAGGAGAAATGTTCTAAAATGATGCTAGACAAATTTGGACGTGAGGTTGACATGGAAAAAATTGAAACAATTACAGTGAATCGAACTATTGAAGAATTGAAAGAAAAACTAAGACAGACTGAAATGGAATGTGGTGATGAGCAGAATAAATTTAAGGCAAGTGTTTTTTTCACTACAGAAATTAAGAAAACTTACAGAAAAAAATCTTACATTCACATTGCTTAAAAAATAATTTGTATTTTCGTTTTGTTTTTAGTGTTTTTCATTCCCATTTATATTTTGTTTAAATCTTGTAGAAAGAACTAGATGCAAAGAAAGACAGAGTTACAGCCTTGATTAAAGAAAATACAACTAAACTGACTCAGTTAGCCATGTTGATTATTGAAAAAAATCAATTTACACATTCACTGGATAACCGACAGAAAAAACTAGTAAGAGAGAACAACACTAACATTTTCCTAGCATTATTAACCAATTTTTTTTATAGCATATACTAACAAATATTTTTCTTTCAATAATATATTTTATTTATTTATTTTGTTGTTGAAGATATTTCTAAACAAAAAAGAATGCATTTGTCTCTTTTTTAGGGTGGAGATCTGACTGGTCCTCGTAAAACAGACATAAGAGAAAAACAAAGATTGATTCAATTAGTTCAGCTACAGGCACAAGAAATAGAAGCACTTAAGGAAGAGATAATGTTGCTATCTCGAAAAGGAGGACATATTTTACCCCCAACACAGCCTCCATCTTCTCAGAACCCATTTAATCCTCTTCCTAGAATTTAATCCTCATCCTAAAATTTACTTTTCGATATTTGTAATTTTTTTTAATATAACTGCTGAAAATAACTGCTGATTTTTTTAACATTGTTATTTCTCTGTGATAAATTGAGCAAGTATTTTTATTGATAAAACGAAAACAATTTGGTATTTAAAGCCAGTAAATATGTTTGTATATAAGAAGCAAATCTATTTTCTTTCTTTGAAACTTTTTGTACATTATTCTTTAAAAAAATTATTTCTATTTTCCTTTTGTTAAATAATTCTTTTTTTTTCTTTTCAAACTAAATGAATCATCATTTTATTTACCTTGAAATGTTTTGGTTAATATCATTAATAAATGTACATAACTATTCTAAGGATTAAAAAGGAAAATAATATGGTTTAAGTAATAAATTACAGCGTTTACAAAGCTTTTATCTTTAGTATCACAAAAGAAATAATAGAGGTAAAGATTATCCATCCAAAAGTAGTGAAGTAGCTTGACCACACCAATGTCATATCCAGTGCCCATCCCTTACCCATGATGGCTCTCACAGCATTTGTTGGATAGGTCAAAGGTAAAAAGAGACAAAACTGCATCATCCAATATGGCATGGCTTCTATTGGCCAGATGATACCTTTGGAAAATAAGTATGCAATATTTTATTTCCTTTGTAAAAATTTAATCAAAGCGTACATTTTTTATTTCAATTTAACTTATTATTAATACTGCAATGTAGCTATTAAACAGCTAATTTGTGATACCCAAAGATTAACATACATAGAGTGAAATAAATTTGTTTAAAAAGTTATGTCATTTTCATTATTTTTATTTATTTTTTTTATTTTTTGGTCAGCTTATATACACATTCTCGATTTATAAAATCTGTTTAACATTATTTTTTAATTATACCTTTTTTTTCTGTCCCATGAAGTTCTTGTAATGGAAAAAATAATAAATTGATAAAAAAAATTACATTAAAAATTAGCTCACAAAAGGCAAAAATAAAGTAAACAGGATGGTCTAGTCACTGTCAACAATAGAATCAGCAAACACAGTTAATGTTTAGCTCTGACAATGGAAAACTTTGGTAGGTAGGCTAAGCAATGCCCATTATGCTGTATGATCTACCCTGGGCTCCACTCCCTCTGCTCGCACACATTGATGTCATTTACATCAGGTTATATAAGCACTCTATTCTTCCGCTCTAGGTCTGGCCCTTTTTTCATATTTAAGAACAAATAGTGGCTGTAACTAAAAAAGTTACTCATCCCTGGGCTAGCCTTTACAAAGCATAAAAATTTTTTAATACTTTTAAAATAAAATACTAAAACTTACCACTAGTCAATAATGAAGGGTACATTATTCCTAGAGATGCTTGTATAGCAGCTATTTCAGTATTACAGCATGAAGAAATAACCATACCTGTTTTATTAGAGCAAAATGATTGTTGCAACATTTAAATCTTAGTAAAATATTTAATAGTCAATCATATTGCAATTTTAAAAATATTATCCGGAATGAAATCATGTTAAGGGCAACAGACAATCATAAAAGATGGATGTTCCAGACCTATTCATAGGGAAGAGAGAAAGACATTTGAGGAAACTAGATATATAATAGAAAAAGAAATATAGGAAGTGAATCAAACATCAAATGTGTAGCTAATATGTTATATATTATTAAGGGTTTCACACTTTTCAGAATGGTGGGTAGGGTAAAATAATAACTCTCTCAGGACACCTCAATAGTTAGTTATGGCTCTGCCTATAATGTGGTGGCCAGATAATTGCAAACTGTACAAACAAAACTCAATGAAGAGCTGGATACTGTTATATAATATTTGAGTGTTGGAGATGGGTTCCAGTCTCGTTAATGCTTGTTTTTTAGGGAAGGAGACTCTTTGATTCTGTTATATTAGTCAAATAAGATTTTAATGATTGCAAATAGGGGCGGAGTTAGAAATGTGTTTTTTAACATTATATTTGGAAGGGAGTTGGGAATTTTATGTTTTTCCTTTTTTTTTATAAGTGTGTATTTTTAGGGGTTGGAGGGAGGGGAAATAGACTTAATTTTATTAGGCGGTCACTGAAAGTTTAATATTTTTTGACAAGAGGGGAATGGGGGGGGGGTGTCTAAAAAGTGATCAAATTTGTTAATGTAATTAATAGACAAGCACCTGTAGAAAAAATTACCTAATGTCATTCCATTCAATCCTTGCAAAACTATTAATACTAGCAATATTACTATGTTCCCTTTGTTAGTTATCTGTAAAAAATAAAAAGAAACACTGCTAGTTAGAAACATGCAAAAGGCAACATAATGCATTAAGACTTCAATCTTTTTATTCAAATTCTTAGTTGAAATAAATTTTAATCTTAATCTCTAAATCTCAGAAAGTCTGAATCAATAAACATTCCACTTGATCATGTGATTCAACAACCTATTCACTTGATCACATTGACATTTTGAATCATACATTTTTTAGCTAAATCTGATTAGTGATAATTTTGCCTGTAAATTTATTCCAAAAGTAAAGTTCCTTAAATGTTATTGAGGCAGATGAAGAGTAGAATATAACCATGGCAACTAATAGTCAGGTACCCATTTAAAGCTGGTTGGATATGGGTGACTTTCAACCAATTCCCTAGGCTTTCACCACAGATTAAACCAGCGCCAAACAGGTCAACAGCTAAGCTGTATACACAAACTAAACCATCCATCCCCAAAATTATTCCAAAAGACAAATTAGCTATTTTACAGTATAAAAGTAACATTTTTGCTAGAAACCAAAAGCATATTCTAGTTACTGACCTCAAATGCTAGCAGTGCAATAACTAACATGAGAACTACTTGACCAAGCATAATTATTAGTTGTGTCATAATATGAGAGATCATTATTTCTTGTGCAGAAACGCCTGTCAATATATCAAAGTGTTTTTCATTAGTTGTTTTTATTTATAAATATTTTATTCATTTTAAACTAAAGGTGATAACATTTTTTATCAGAATGTCATCATAGTTTTAGTTGTATTTAAATACAAAACATCATGCTGATATTTTTGATTTACTTTCAGACCTTTTAAGTCTATAGTTTAAAATTCTATGCAAGTTGTCTTTATGTTAACTTTTGTTAGAAGGAAAATGTACATACCAAGTGTGTAATGGTATCAAAATGATGATTTTTTTTTTCATTATTTTTATTATATGCATAAGATATTAAATAACACTCATTTGAAAATAGAAATACAATCTGTAAAAGAATAATATTAGTGAGGATTCTTTTTAACCAACCGGCTACTTGCATTCTTTCCATCAGACCTTCCTTTCTTTCCAAGATAAGTGCTAAAGCTGTCAGGCCAGTAGATAGGAAAAATGTTGCACTGTAGAAAAAAATATATTTCTTTTTTTTTTCATTTTTGAGAAAAGCAAAAGTAAAATGACAGTATTAGTGCAAAATCATGTTATTGTTACCTGACAATCAATCCAGAAGACATAAAGTCTGTGAATGATGTGTCCATAGTTCCATAAACTGGTTTACCTATCTGGAAAATTTTATGTCAAATTATTACACTCAAAGTTATGATGTAAAAAAAAAGTTAAGTCTATAATTATTAAAAAACAAAATTATTTTATTACTTTATAGAGCTGAAAAAATATAATAATATTATATATTAAATTTGTTCTCTCCTTTATTTTTTTACCTTTAATGGCAGACTTCCCAAGTTTGAGTCATAACCAAAAGATTCAAGTAAAGATTTAGAAAACAAAGTGAAGGCCTCCACAACCCTGGCCTGTATAGTTATTGCTATTTGTTGATCTAGGAATACATGGAGAACAGAGTCAATATATAACTTTTTAAATATTTCTCAACACTGTGGTTCAGTTTGGAAAAATATTAGTTTCATACCCATTAATTGAATATATAGCCTAAATTATTCAATACAAATTTATATAAATTCAATCTTTAATTTGCTTTGTTTCGAATTATAAGCTCATAATACTTTAATTTAATAAAATAACTTTGAAATAAGAGTTTGTAATTTTTTATTGACTTTTTAATAAAAAAAAACAAATGTATTCAGCATTGTTTTGCATGATGTAAAGCATGTTTTTGTTTCAAACATAGTTAAAAAAAAAAGTGTTTGAAAACAAATGTAGGCCTATTACTTAAAACAATTCTATATCATTTGGTCCTAATAAGTAGGGTTGCCATATTTTTTCACGGACAAACCGGGACAGTTCTGTCTTTTTTACTTTAGGTTTAGGGATGTCGGTGTCGGGGGGGGGTATGAAAACAGTAATGTAAAAAACAGTTAAAATATAGAATAGATAATCTTTGTTATTTTATTCATAATGGTACACAAACATGATATTTTTACAAAATAAAACAGTTTTCTACTTGTTGTACCACTCGTATTTTTCACTTGAGTGAACTTTTCTCAATAAGTCCTTCTCTTTAATTTTTTCATAAAATTCATTGCAGCTAAGCCCGAAGTTAACTTTGCACACCATCAAACCGCGGACTGAATCTAAACCGGGACAATGTCAACAACTGGGCGGGACACCGGGACAACCCAGTATATCCGGGACTGTCCCAGCGAAACCGGGACGTATGGCAACTCTACTAATAAGCATATTTCAAAATAATAATCTGAATGACAGTTTAATACATGCTTGGATAGTCTTTACAAAAATAAGAATTAGCCAGCCTTAGTTATATAGCTCATCTTACCACTTTTCAAACATATCATTCTTATGAAAAAAAAAATTACTTGACATATCTGGATATAGCCAAATTGTGCTGCCATCTATAGTTTCGTTTGTAGCATGAATCCCGTCTTCTAGCCTAAAAACGGTATAAATTTCAACGTGAGAATTTTGCACAAAGTAAAAAACTATAAAATAAATACATACCTTCTTACTAGTCATTATCAAATGTATTTAATTATATGAACCCACGGTCCAGTCTCACTCGTGTAATTGGGGACAATGAGCCCACGGTCCATCTCACTCATGTAATTGGGGGACAATGAACCCATGGTCCAGTCTCACTCGTGTAATTGGGTACAATGAACCCACGGTCCAGTCTCACTCGTGTAATTGGGGACAATGAGCCCACGGTCCATCTCACTCATGTAATTGGGGGACAATGAGCCCAAGGTCCAGTCTTACTCATGTAATTGAGGACAATGAGCCCACTGTCCAGTCTCACTCATGTAATTGGGAACAATGAACCCACGGTCCAGTCTCACTCATGTAATTGGGGGACAATGAACCCATGGTCCAGTCTCACTCGTGGAATTGGGTACAATGAACCCACAGTCCAGTCTTACTCATGTAATTGAGGACAACAGGCCCGTAGCCAGGTCAAAGTAAGCAGGGGGCACCAATACCCAGCAAGGGGGCGCCTTCTCATTTTAGTTACTTTTTTCTTTATTTTTTCCTCTTTTTCTTCTTTTTTAAGCAGGGGGGCACTTCACACTTAGCCGGGGGGCACGGCCCCCCCAGTGCCCCCCCTTGGATACGGGGCTGGAGGACAATGAGCCCAAGGTCCAGTCTCACTCATGTAATTGAGGACAATGAACCCATGGTCCAGTCTCACTCATGTAGTTTAGAACATGTGAACTTACAATTAACTCTTGCCCCTGAGGCTAATGACACAGTGAACCCCAATCAAATTTCACTCCAGGGGTTTAAAACTATAAATCCATTGTTTCATGACTGATTGGTATTGTGGCCGCTCAATGAATCCACCAACCAAGTTAAATATAAAGGAATAGTGTTTGGAACTAAAGCGCTGGGTAATCTAGATGGATACGTTTAATACATTGGTTGCATTATTCATCCAAATAAATCGTTTATCTGCCCATCTGTTGTCTGGTTGTTTGTTTATTCTATACCTATCTATTAGCTTGTCTATGTATTCTCGGTCTTGAGTGTGTGATTATGAGAGAGATAGGCAATGTATAGGCAACTTGTAGACACTAATATATTCAGATTCGCTCTGAATTTAAATGTCATACATATTTGTATCTTTGATCAGTTGACGTCAAGCTGACATTTTTCTTCTTCTCTCCCTTTCCTTTAGCTATATAGTGAAGAGATCTATACAAGTATTTCTTATGTAAATGCTTTGGCTTTCTGGCTAGGTAAATTATTATTGAACTTTTTCGAAATTATATTTTGACTTAAATTGTGGTGGGGTTATGTTAGCCTGGTTGAGTGGGGGGAGGGGGTAAACGAAGTTGACATGAGGACTAACGATCACTAACTTCTGTTTAATATGATGCATTTTTATTATTTCAGTTTTTATGAACAAATAGCTAATGAAAGTCATTACCTTGTCATTAAATCTAATGAGAAGTTTTGTTTAATATGAAGAGCTGACCAACTCCATCCCATCTGGACATCTTTTATAGCTGAGTCAATATCATCTCTCATCACCTGAACATTGATTGGATACATTTATAATTAGTAGATACACGGACTAAATGTTTAGGTTACTTATTATCTCGGTGAAATGATTAGCTTACATTGCTTAAATTGTACAGCAGAAAAAGTTCATTTTTATTGTCTACCTAAAATATTTATTAGTTTACATAGATCATATTTATTATTTTTCGTTTGCTTAACTAATAGTGTCCTGCTAAAATGTATAGTTCATTTGGCTAACAGTATAATATGATAAATACAATAATAATGCCTGACAACCATTTTTAGGTTGCATTGTGTGTAGTCTCAGGGAATATAAATTATACAGAAAGCTTATAGCCTAGTTATAGCCTAGTTATAGCTATTTAAATTTTACTCTACAAGTGACTAAGAAAAGCCGCCATTTGTTATTTTTCTTTTTAATAGTGTAGCACCTAAATATTGATAGTGTAGCACCTAAATATTGATAGTGTAGCACCTAAATATTGATAGTGTAGCACCTAAATATTGATAGTGTAGCACCTTAATATTGAAAATGTAGCACCTTAATATTGATAGTGTAGCACCTAAATATTGATAGTGTGGCACCTTAATATTGATAATGTAGCACCTAAATATTGATAGTGTAGCACCTAAATATTGGTATGCATATCTCAAATACACATATATAGCGGTTTTCGCAAAACAAAACAAAATTAATTAGCCATGAGCATTTATATTCGATGTATAGCCTTGTGTCTGTGTGAAATCAACACTCTGCCTTGTGCCTGTAACTAAGTTAATCTTGTCGCGTGATATATACACGTTTGGTTGTTTTTAATGTTATTTTTCTTGGAATAATTTCAGCCATGCTTCTCATTATTTTCTGTGACAACTTAACACATTTCTGAAGAGTTTTCACTTCTCCTTTTTACCCCCCCCCCCCCCAGGAAAAGGACACAAATGCTACGCTATCTCACTTTATATTTTCATGTACTGATCATTTATATAATTTATTCTTATTGAAACCAAGACATTGACATTCCAAACATGTTTTGCGGAAGCCGTATCTGCCGCGGAGATTCACCACGGAATCAATGAAACCCAGAGTGTCCCATGTTAATTGCACCGTCACAATTAACTAACATATAAGTCTACAGACAAGCACTGAACTAGCTTGTACCACCTTATAAAGAGTTCTGTTGTTGAGGAAGCTAATAAACAGATTGCCCAGTTCATCGACATCTTCATTACATATACTTAAACTTAAGTCACGTGGTTCACCGCCAATACACACACAAAACAAAATGATTTGAATCACTGGGACAAGAAATTCAAACAGCAAAAGGCTGAAAATACAGAAGTAAATATTAAAATGGATTTCACTGGGTAATTTTCATAGTTTATATATATATATATATATTAATTAAGGTAGTAAAGACTCAGATCATTTAATCTCACAAGGTGTTCCGTCAAAAAAATATTTAAAAAAAAACGTTATGAAAAAAGAGGTTTATAAAAAATGCTCTAAAAAGTAAAAAAAAAAAGACTCACTATATCTAGATACATTGATTATTTATTTATTGCTACTTATAATATAATGTCAAGACATATTGAGCTCAGTATATTGTTATAACCCACACTTTTAATGTTTTTTACAGTTTTTTTTCTCTTCATTCCTTACTTTGGAAAGAATTAAACTTTATTTTATTTCTGCACACAGTAATATAATTTAATAATTTTGGCTAGTCAATACAAGACTATAAAAAGCTTTAGTATTTCACAACAGCCCCGGAGTGTGAAAATTCTACAGCAGGAGCCAGGCATTCTACAGCAGGGGCCTGGCAATAGCAGGGGGCCCAGGTAATACATTTTACTAAGTAGAACAAATAAGGAAAGGGGGCCAGATAAAACGCGGGGGGCGGCCCCCTGCCCCCCGGACGCTACGGGCCTGTTTCACAATCTTCTGCACCGGTGCTATGCATCGTATTTATTGTTGGCATGATAATTTCGAGAAGAAACTTTCCCATTATAAACATTAAGATAAAAAGATGGCTAGCTACGTATTTCATATACTCAAAAAAAAAAAATAATAATACAATCGCGTAGAATCTACATGTGTGCAAAATTCAAGCCTTCCAGCTAAATTAAGACATGTCCAAAATCGAGTAACACGATTTTAGGTCCCAGCCAAAAACCCGCAGACAGGAAGTGAAACTAATTAAAATCTCTGTCTAGGGCCTTAAAATATATCTGTATCTATCTAGAAACCTTAAATATATCTGTATCTGTCTAGAGCCCACACGTAAATGTCTTTGTCTAGAGACTCCAATCATACCTGTCTCTGTCTCCAAAAATATAATAACTTCTCTGTTGTAAGTGCTCCACGAGAAACATGTTAATTTTCTGTATTGCGCGAATTCAGAACCACCGCAGTGAATTTAAACTGAAATAACGTTTCTGTCTAGAAACAGTAGGGAATAATTTACTCACGGGATGTTTCTCTTCATAAAAATGACGTTTTTGACACACACAGCTTTCAGGTTTTTACATGAGGGAAGACATGATCTCAAAAAACTCTTTTTTTTCAGAAACTGAACGTTGTGTCCTAGTGTTGATGAGAATCGTATTTGATAAGTGTAAGTTTTATAACGTAATATTTTATTAGTATGAATTTTATAACGTAATGTTTTATTAGTATAAGTTTTATAATGCAATATTTGAATTAAGTAAAAAATTAATGAAAAGATTTGGGAAATTAAAACATTTCCAGCTATATAAAAATAAGTTGAAACTAGTCTTCCAGCTTTACAGCCTTGTTAGGATTCCCTTTATAGGACCATTATGCGCAACATGAAGTGTAAACATAAATAATGAGGTTGCGTATTGAAGTACTGCGTAAAAATAAAACCTACTATTCAAGTAGTGTCTACATATACAGCATACTAATGAAAAAGTTCATACATATAAAACTTACCATTTGCTAAGCCTGTCCCATAAATAGTTCTGTTTTTTATTCCACTGTAATTAACAACGTCAGATCCACTGGAATATTGGGGGCATAAGAATTCTCGTTCCTTTAGTTTGAAAAATAAAATGTATGCTAACGTATATTGTTTAATTTTTCTTTTCAGGACGATAAATATATGTCTAACATTTAAAACATTTTTTTTCATGCAGCTAAAGAATGTTTGGTCCTCCAGAGAGTTGTCCTTAGACATCAAGTTTCGACTTATTAACACCAACATCAAATCAGTCCTGCTGTATGGAGCGGAAGCATGGAAGATGTCTAAGACCACACCAAGGAAAGTCCAAACCTTTACCAACAGCTGCCTCAGAAGAATCCTCCAAATTCGCTGGCCAGACACCATCTGCAATGTCAGCCTTTTGGAAAAGACCTGCCAACTTTCAGCTGAAGAAGAGATCAGAACAAGGCGATGGGGCTGGACACACCTTAAGCAAACCAGCAGCCAGTGTCACAAGGCAGGCACTGAGGTGGAACCCCCAAGGTAAACGGAAGATAGGCCGCCCAAGAAACACCTGGCGTTGAGACCTGGAAGCGGACAACATAAAGATGGGACACAACTGGAACCAGCTAGAAAAGATGGCAAAGGACAGAGGACTCTGGAGATCTGTTGTTGTTGGCCATAGGTGAAGGGCAATGAATGAATGAATGAATTAAAACTTTTAGAAATGAACGTAAAATAAGGCGATAAAAAAGTAAAAAAAAATAGCTAGCGTGTAAAACAGTGAATCGTGGGATACAAATTCAAGTTGAAATGCAGTTCGAGACACAATAAGTCAAGCTAGAAAACAATTGGAAACACAAAACTTCATGTAGACAGTTGGAATAACGATACCCCACTACAAACTACGTGATATTGAAGTGTTTTCTTTACTTATATGTGTAAGGATGAAAAACAAATAATCATATACATTGAGAAATCTGTTTTTAATGGGTAACATTATTCAAAATCTGACAATCAACACAAGTCTCACAGGAGTGAGCTGTCCATGGCAATCTTTACACACGGGCTCACTCGGGCCCCGAGTGTCCTACCAGGTTAATGCTTAATAAATTATCTTTCTAAAGTGGTTGCTGAAGGAGCCGAGCATGCGGATTCGCCAGGGTGGGCCACAATAGTATTAATGTGGGTCAGTGGGTCAGGCAGTCAACTATAGGCTCGTAGAGGAGAGCCGCATTCCGGGTTTTCAAAATGTATAAAGTATTAAAGTCAGCAAACATCATTGTCAGTTTACAATATCCAATGAAGAAAAAGATTTTCTTTAAAAAAAAGCTGATCCACTAAAAGCTTAACAGTAAGAGCATGTGGTTCCAAGAGCCGCATTAGACCAATATTATTTGTAAATAACTGTATTATTTGAAGATAGATCATGAATTAAATAAAGAACAATACAAACTTCTTCACTGACGTCATCATTAGGCTCCGATATGGAGGGAAGAAGTTCACTGTCGTCATTGTTTGGCAGACGATCTCTGTGACACAAATGTAAGAAAACAGCTTCGAGATTCTATCAAGAAAATAAAAAAAATATCCTTAATAAATTAATTTTTGTTAATATACAAAAAATAGCCTATATATGCAAAATTTAGTATATATACATATATATTAGGGTGTCCCAAAAATGCTCGAAAAAAATTTTTTTTTTAATCTTTGGTGTCTCACCCCCTGAAATGTGTCTCTTGGGTACAATGAGTGAATTGGTGAAGTTGTAGCTCATCTGAACAATATTTAGAGGTCCCCCAAGAGCTTTTAAAATTCCAGTATTAGGCCAACATAAAAATCCAGACGAATCATGGCTCAAATAATTTGCAGTTTTTGCATGCCATAGTTGAATAAAATGAAGTTTAAATTTACTTATATTTATCTCATTGCTACCATTAACTAGAGTTGAAATTGTGTGATTCTTAATTAGAAAATGTAATAAATGCTAGAAAACATATAAAATACCTAATGTGCTAAATTTAAGCAATGTGCATATTTTTTGAAGATTTAATTTTTTTAAACTAAGCATGCTAAATTGTCAGGCATCATATCACCAAAAGTTGCTGCAGTTCTGGACAGAACGAACACCAGCATTAGAAAATCAACAATGATACTTGCATCAGCATTCAACGAAGCTGGTGTTCTGACATCTGACACAGTATTTTCCAAGAGCACAATGCATCGTCATCGCAAGCTTTGTCGTCAACAAGCTGCAGCATGTATAAAAGAAGACTATATTCCCTCAAAATCAATTGTACATTGGGATGGTAAGCTATTGCCCGATGTTACCGGACATGTTACCAACAACGGCGATCGATTACCTGTCCTGCTCTCGTCACTTGTCGATGGCACTACAAAGATTCTTGATGTTCCCAAGTTAGCATCCGGGTCAGGATGGGTAGCTGCTGATGCAGTATATGAAAATATCAAATCATGGAAGTGCGAATCTATGGTCATCGGCATGTGCTTCGACACTACGGCTTCCAATACTGGAAGACTCAATGGAGCTTGCACTCTGTTAGAAGTAGCCCTGGGAAGTAATCTATTATGGATGGCATGCCGTCATCACATGTTGGAAGTACTCCTTTCCGATGCATTCAATGTTTGTCTTGGACCTTCCACTGGACCAGAGATTTTGTTTTTTAAGAGGTTTCGAGAAAAATGGCCAGAATTAAACCACACACCCGAAGCCAGATCCACCCCTTTGATAATCGTGTCTGATTCGATTAAAGAATTTATTAAATGTCAACTTGAGGTCAGTCATTCATGTGATGATTATTTGGAATTTCTTCTGCTTGCTGCACAAATGGTTGGGTTGGATGTTGATGTCAGCATCCGCAGACTTGGTGCCTTACATAGGGCAATGTGGATGGCGAAAGCAATCTATGCATTGAAAATCGATCTATTGTTTGCAGGCAATGAAACCATCTTTTAGTTAACAGCTCGAGAATTACAAGGTAATCAGCGCTTTAATCGGTTTACCCTATGTGTTTATCTTCAATCATGGTTTTCATGCAGGCTCACCGCAGATGCACCTGTGAATGATATCTTGTTGATAAAGCGTTTATACAAATATGATGATACTGTTCTTCGATCGACTGGATTGAAAATGATGGTGCGTCACTCGTGATACTTGAGTCCGGAACTGTCGACGCTTGCGTTATTTTAAACTCTTTTGTCGGACAAAGAAAAAACTGGCCTTGTTCGGACAATGCAATCAGAACGTGGACGGCATCTCATAAAAACACTATCAAAAAGTGTTGTTGATTTGCGTGCTTCTACCACATTTTTTGAAACATCCAACATTGATGCCAGTTTTCTAGATGTTCCTGTTGAAGCCTGGTCAGATACACTATCTTTTCAAGTTGCAGCAGATTTTGTAAAGAATCTGACTTGTATCAATAACTCTGCAGAGAGAAGTGTAGCATTGATACAAAATTTCAATGACAGTATCACCAAGAATGAAGAACAAAGACAATTTTTGCTCCAAGTGGTTGAAAAACATCGGAAAAATTTTGCAGAGTGTAATCGTGAACAGCTGGCTAAAATTTAAATTTGAAGAACTTTTTTTAATTTTTGTCTACCCTACAGTACAAAGTACAAAATAAATAGCAGGAATGCTTATTTGCATTGCTTATTATTATTATTTTTCAAGCAGATTGACATTGATTCAAGAATTAACTTGACAAAATGAATAAAACTTTGTTTTTCATAATTTTTTACTTAAATTTCAAATTTAAAAATATAAACAATTCAAGATTTATATATTTTGTTTCATTCAATATTGTAAACAATACTAAGCTTCAATTTGTTACTTAATATATCAGTTTCGCATATTATGCAACATTAACGCTGTATTAGATTTGACCGCGAATGATTTTACACCAAAATCTGGAACTTTAAACCTCTTGGGGGACTTCTAAATATTGTCCAAATGAGCTGAAATTTTGCAGGTTAACTACTGTTACCATACAGACATATTCTGTGGGGTGAGACATTAACATTTCAAAACTTCATTTTTTTGGGACACCCTTATATATATATACATATATATATATATATATATATATATATATATATATATATACAAAATGTAGTATACATATATACAAAATGAAGTCTGTATATACAAAATGTAGTATACATACATACAAAATGAAGTCTGTATATACAAAATGTGTCACATATCTCAAGTTTTAACAGGAAGGAGAGACATACTTACGTCAGACACTTATGTCATGTGTTATCACTGAGCAGTAAACAAATATGATAGACGGATTTAAATAGGAAATTGTTTTTAAAAAATCAACTACCTTGTCATTTTAACCATATATACCAATATATTGGATGCTCTCTAACAGAAAACCACAAACCCACCCCCTTCACGAAAATAAATTTCCGATTTTATTATATATAT
This sequence comes from Bulinus truncatus, assembly GCA_021962125.1. NCBI lineage: Eukaryota > Metazoa > Mollusca > Gastropoda > Planorbidae > Bulinus > Bulinus truncatus. The sequence continues at coordinate 971,923 of JAGDYQ010000068.1, forward strand.
ACATTATATAAATGCGGTACTTTGGACTGTGATTTTAGGTATTAACGCTGTCCACACGATACACCAGAATTCAGTCTGTGTCATCATTCTCTAACAAAATAAAGGCGAAATGGCAGAGAGAAAAAAATAATTTGATCATTATTGCAATGCTTAGTTATGATTTTAAAATTGAGAGAATTAATTACTGTTTAAACAAATAATACTAATTTATTAGCATTGACAGGTAAACCTAATGGTGTTAGGTTTTTGGTTCGGTTGGTTAGTATGGTTGGTTTGGTTAGCTGATTTGGTTGGTTGGTTTGTTTGGTTTGGTTGATTTGGTTGGTTAGCGTTGACGGGTAAAACGTAATTTATGACGTATGCACATTAGGTAGGTGGCGTAAATTAGCACCCATATCTTTACCTAATGGTGTGTTACAAATGTTTCAAGTGTCACGTTTGAATCCCGACTTACAGGCAACGCCGGGACACTGCTAGTATATATACATAAATAAAATATGCGCTATCAGCTACCACTCCCTTCTCTACATAACAGACTTTTTTTATTTAAGTCCCAACCCCAATACTCGTATTATTAATAGAGTCTCTAATTGAAATCATTTGGATCCTACTTTACATTGAAATTTTGTCCTAGCAACCGCAAATCTTGCACATTTATATTGTTAAGACTGTTTTAAATATGTCTGTAAACAAACATATCAGCTATTCCAAATCTTCCTAAACACACGCGCACGCACACTAACACAATTATTTACAGGTATATTTAGAGTCACTTAACTCACCAGGAGTTCATATTTGTTCATCAGAAAGTCAGGTTTGTTCTCTGCCAGCAGACGTCCGCCTCTCATCAACCCTACCTGTCATTAGATTGTATGGAGTGTAATAAAACCATTATCATTACATCTTTACTTGACTTATTACAGGTAAACTTAGCCTCCCTATATAGCTGAATGTTTGTGCAAGATCCTCCAATCAAGCCTGCTTCGTACATAGCACATTTGAATCAGTCTTGTAAAATATAGTTAAGATTATAAAATCACATAATCAACCCTTTAAAAAATATCTGTAACATTGTTACAGCTCACAGATTGTTTCAACTTCCAAAGTTTTCGATGTATCGTTATTGTGTAGACCTGTAGTTGGCAATAATTTAATGGCATTGTACCCGTTTAAAAACTCATCGCAAACGAAACATTTAGCACAATGAACACCCCGTAACCTCAGCGCTAACCTCGCAGAACGAACCCGTTTCACACACTGCACCACACGTCCCACGTGACAAGTTCATCACTTTGCGTATCTCTTCCTCATTAAGGTCAATTTTCCCTGTTTTGATTTTATTTTGGCATCTTTAGTTTGAACTGAAAATTTAAATGGACATTATTCTCAAAGCGGAACCAATCTTGAAAGAGTATTTTTTGTTCCTTTTGTTTATGTGCAGTATGAGTCCGAGAGAAAAATGGGTGCCAAAAAAGGAATATTGGGAATCATTTTTGCTGCCCTCTCTCATTAAAAGTGGTGCCATTTGGATTTTATCAGTAAGTTTTTTTTTTTTTTTTGTTAATTTCTCTCGACTATTTGACATAAATTACTCGATCTTATCTGAGAAATCACTTCAAAACACAGCATACAAATAACCCACTGGAAAGGAATGTATTAATACGAAGGTAACATGTCAAAATGTTATTTACAGATTACATATGTATGGTGTAAGCAAGGACTTAGGGCAGCACCGAACTTTGGTTAAATGGAGTACACCGGGGGCAGCCCTACCAGAAACAGCAAAACATTACCTAGAAAATAGTTTTAGATGAAGTAGAGTCCTCCTGTTTCTCTGTGTGTATGCAGTCCCTGTAATGGTGAGATGAAATATCTTTGTTCCTATCAGCTACTAATGAGACTGATTTGATTGAACTCTCCCTTCTTTCATCCTCACCATAGCCGCTAGTGCAATGGATTCAGATCGACAGTCGAACGCTTTACCACACCCCATCTGTACCCACCTGTTTCTGTCACCACGGATATTCTATGGGATTGTACGGCTAGTACAATGTCCAGCCGCCTTAACTTTCTCCAACAAAAGCCAGGTACCCATTTGTAAGCCTGGCCATCAAACACTTGAAAAGTCACTGGTGTTTGAACTCGTGAGTTTCTAAATACTGCTAACCCAAACCTTGTATGAGTAGTATGATACAATTATATTTAGTTATAAACATTTAAAATTACCTTATCGGCTTGAGCCGCCTCCTCTATATAGTGAGTAGTAATGATTATAGTCGTTTTTAAACTGCTTTTTGCTATCTCCAACAAATGCTCCCAAATTCTATTGGAAATATTTTGAACAGAGTTGTGAAATAAGTAGGAGTAGCCATCCTCACACCATTACACACACACACACACACATATGTCAAGGCCGTAGCCAGAGGGGTGCTGGGGGGCTGCAGCCCAACCCCCCTCCCAATTAATTCTAAAAATTAAATTCTATTATAAAATATACTTCTTTATCATTGCGTTCCAATTTTTTCTTATATAAAACTCTCCGCACAGCCCCCCGCCCAAACAAAATTCTGGCTACGGCCTTGACATATATATATATATAGATAGATAGATAGATATAGATAGATAGATAGATAGATAGATAGATATATAGATAGATAGATAGATGGATAGAGATAGATAGATAGATAGATAGATAGATAGATAGATAGATAGATAGATAGATAGATAGATAGATAGATAGATAGATAGATAGATAGATAGATAGATAGATAGATAGCCTACATATACTTAATTATATATACATTATCAGTAGATATGAATGTGCTATTTCAGCTGCAGTATATGTATATATATATATATATATATATATATATCATGCTTGCATGCTAGGATTCCAAACTGTTGTGACCAACCTTTCTCTAAGCACAGGGTCCACTCCAACCGTCGGTTCATCCAATATCAATAGTTCAGGTTGTTGTAACAGGGCTGCTGCAAGTGATACTCGCCTTTGTTGACCTCCACTGGAGATATACAAACATTGTAACTTGATTATTTGATAATGTGTCAGTGGGGGGGGGGGTCAACTTTAAGGTCAATATGAAAGTATTGTAAAGTCTTAATGGAAATATTCTAACGTCAATATGAAAGTATTGTAAAGTCTTATTGGAAATATTCTAACGTCAATATGAAAGTATTGTAAAGTCTTAATGGAAATATTCTAACGTCAATATGAAAGTATTGTAAAGTCTTATTGGAAATATTCTAACGTCAGTATGAAAGTATTGTAAAGTCTTATTGGAAATATTCTAACGTCAATATGAAAGTATTGTAAAGTCTTAATGGAAATATTCTAACGTCAATATGAAAGTATTGTAAAGTCTTTATGGAAATATTGTAACGTCTATATGAAAGTATTGTAAAGTCTTTATGGAAATATTGTAACGTCAATATGAAAGTATTGTAAAGGCTTAATGGAAATATTGTAACGTCTATATGAAAGATATGCGCCATGTCTATGAAGGAAATAGAGAAATATTAGGTATTTTTAAGTACGACAAATTTATGCGTGTTTTTATCACTGAGGTTTACAATACTTTGAGAATGTAAAATAAAAAATATGATCTGAGAATTGGTTATTTAATATAAAAAATAAATACTTATGACATGACATTCATTACGTCATTGTCACAATATCAAAATGTTATTACTTAGTGATTTAAAACTCTCTAACCTCAGATTGTTAATCATCCGACCATTATCAGGTAAGTTTAAGAAATTAATCAAAAATTCACTTCTGTGGCAAATTTCAAAATCTGACATCCCATGGAGGTGGCCAAAAAAGTTCAGAGTTTCTTTGATAGTAAAATTCATGAATAATGCAATCTCCTGGGGGAAAAAGTATTCTTTGTCTACAAATTTTAATACAAATCTCAATATATAGCTGAAATAGTTATAAGATTTGTTTAAACTATTTCAAAGAAATATATTAATTGACTATATTCTCAAACATTACAAAGAAATATATCAATTGACTATATTCTCAAATATTTAAAAGAAATATATCAATAAATGTCATTTCTATGATGGTACCTGTGGCATGTATCCCACCATCTTTCCTGGCACCTGATGACCTTTTGAGCCCGGAGCTTTGCCCAATGTTCTGAGAGTTCCACTGTTTACTTTCATTCTCCCCACAATACATTTCAGTAAAGTTGTCTTACCACACCCACTGGAGCCTAGAAGACCGTAGCTAGAAAGAAATATCTAAATTAATACATTAACTAACAAATAATTAAATTGTGTAATACGAAACTGTTCAGACACGTACTTTGTAGAATCGACTTTAAAACGTTGTCGTTTCAATGTAACAAACAGTGGCACCTGATAATAAAATGCCAGAAAACTTTTAAAAAAATTCTTCAGGAATTTGTACAATTTATGAAATATTAGTAGCTATACCAAGATACGAAAAAAATGGACCGATGGAAGGATGATTGATTGATTGATTGATGATGGATATATTCTCCATGAAAAAGACTAGTAATTAAATTTTCTGACACATATTATCACATACATATTTTTCAAAGCGTAAACAATATGTTTGATTTATGTGATGTGTTTGTTACGTTTACTAGTTACATGTACATTTATGGTTTTACGTGTTTTATGTTTGAAACATGTGTATAAATACATCTTACGAATTATTATTTTACTGTATCAAAGAAGAGTGAAGTTATTGATTTCTTGTGGATTGTGGTATGTGTTTTTGAAGAGTGAAGTTATTGATTTCTTGTGATTGTGGTATGTGTTTTTGAAGAGTGAAGTTATTTATTTCTTGTGATTGTGGTATGTGTTTTTGAAGAGTGAAGTTATTGATTTCTTGTGATTGTGGTATGTGCTTTTGGTCTAGAATATGAAACTCTCATTGTGACCTTTTCATTGACCTGTAACACAGTAGATTATTTGTTCTTTTAATGAAATAATATTTCTAATATTTTTTAGTAAAACCGCCAACATAAAAATTTCCCACAACCAGAGTCGGGTTTATCCTTCCGCCGCCCAGGTGCAAGTGTTATTTTGCTGCCACTCCTTCGATTAACGGTCAAAGTGGTATATTTTCGCACTTTTGTATAAAAAAATTAAAAGGAAGCATTGACTACTGACATGAACATTCGTAATAATTAGAAATTAAGTTTGTTTGGTAAGTTGACATGCTGGGTCATTCCATGTCAACTCAACCAGTTTTTTGACAATTGTTCACCCGACCCTCTCAGATCTTCCTGAAATTTTCAGGGCTTGGAATACATTCAAAGTTGAGTGATTCCTGAAGATTTTAGGCCATTTGGTCAAAAACTTTCTGAGATATTATTTTTTTAATTTTTAGGGGTAGTCGCGAGTGCGCGTGACATTTACATTTTCGCGATATTTGAACGTGAATATTTCAAAAACTAAAAGAGGTATCAGGCTGAAATTTTCAGTATTTACTCATTGTTTTGTCCTTAGTTGAATGAAGTATTTATCTTAAGTGTAGCTTGCACACAGAATGCCCTAAACATTTCCAAACATTGCACTTCAGACAGTTTTCATCAATATTTGACTCGGTATAGCCAAGAACCTATAAGACATGAAATGATGTTTGTTATACAATTAGTAAGTACCATATATGTGTTTATTATTTTGATAGAGAATTCCTGTTAATCAATAATAGTGTACTCATGGTGGGCTCCTTTAAGCATCATGGTCGTCCATTTTTGCACTTATTGCGACCCCCAGATGACCATGTGGACAGTAATTCACACTTTTCATATTTTGCACACTTGTTAACCTTGGCAAGTACTAGCTATGGTGAAAATTTCATGTTGGTGTCTTAACGCCTTCTTAGTGAAAAATTGCATGAAACAGCATGATTATACACTATTATTGAATATTGCGTAGCAAATATTTCAAAAACTAAAAGAGGTATCAGGCTGAAATTTTCAGTATTTACTCATTGTTTTGTCCTGAGTTGAATGAAGTATTTATCTTAAGTGTAGCTTGCACACAGAATGCCCTAAAAAATTCCAAACATTGCACTTCAGACAGTGTTCATCATTATTTGACCACGCACTCTACGGGCCTCATTAACGTGTATTATGGTAAATCAGCATAGCAATGAAATGTCAGTCAAATTTTATGAAAAATACAGTTAGTTTTAAGTACAAAATCAAATTACAGATTGTTTGTTTTTATCAACCATACAAGCAACCATGCAAGGCGGATATCAGCGTATGCTCATTATGCTGCCGATGCAGTTAACTGATGGTATCTTATCTACTATGTACACACAGTCCTACTATCAACCTGTTTCTTGCAATTGGCAAAATGCACAACTCAGGACAAAACAATGAGTAAATACTGAAAGTTACAGCCTGATACCTCTTTTAGTTTTTGAAATATTCGCTACGCAATATTCAATAATAGTGTATAATCATGCTATTTCATGCAATTTTTCACCAAGAAGGCGTTAAGACACCAACATGAAATTTTCACCATATCTAGTACTTGCCAAGGTTAACAAGTGTGCAAAATATGAAAAGTGTGAATTACTGTCCACATGGTCATGCTTAAAGGGGCCCACCATGAGTACACTATTATTGATTAACAGGTATTCTCTATCAAAATAATAAACACATATATGGTACTTACTAACTGTATAACAAACATCATTTCATGTCTTATAGGTTCTTGGCTATACCGAGTCAAATATTGATGAAAACTGTCTGAAGTGCAATGTTTGGAAATGTTTAGGGCATTCTGTGTGCAAGCTACACTTAAGATAAATACTTCATTCAACTAAGGACAAAACAATGAGTAAATACTGAAAATTTCAGCCTGATACCTCTTTTAGTTTTTGAAATATTCACGTTCAAATATCGCGAAAATGTAAATGTCACGCGAACTCGCGACTACCCCTAAAAATTAAAAAAATCATATCTCAGAAAGTTTTTGACCAAATGGCCTAAACCTTTCAGGAATCACTCAACTTTGAATGTATTACAAGCCCTGAAAATTTCAGGAAGATCTGAGAGGGTCGGGTGAACACCACTGGTTGAGTTGACATGGAATGACCCTGCTACATTATAAGAATGGTTTGTTTCGTAAGTTGACATGCTACATTATAAGAATAGTTTGTTTCGTAAGTTGACATGTTACATTATAAGAATAGTTTGTTTCGTAAATTGGAATGCTACATTATAAGAATAGTTTGTTTGGTAAGTTGACATGTTACATTATAAGAATAGTATGTTTGGTTAGTTGACATGTTACACAATAATAATGGTTTGTTATTGTTTTGAACTTTCAATCAAAATTCTGTTCTCAACATTCACAACCTTTGTATTCCTTGTTTCTAAAACTGTAAATTAAAACGGCATTCAGTTACTAAGTAAAAACACTGATGGATATTCTATAATTCTATAACGTTCCTTTTTTGATTCTGTGTCAGCCAATCACAAAACTAATGTTTGAGCCAGATAGGTTAACTTGTTTTGTATCATCGATTAACGAATTCTAAGGCATCCTGGGCTAAAGTCACTTGTCAGGAGTTCTCTTAAAGCCCCCAACCCCCAATTGTCTATCATTGTTAGGCCCCTATACTGGCAGGCACAGTGTTGTGTCTTTAAACTAAAGAGATAGGTTGGTCATTAATTAGATTTAACCTAATTATTCCTTAAACAACTGAAAATCACATATCAAATATATTTAGTGTGTTCTTTTCTATTAACCATCAGCATAATACACTGAAGATGACTGCTTTTACAAATATAAAACGCAATGCGCACTTTAATTGGGTTGGAGGTGGTATTTAAACAGAGAAAATAAAATGTACTTAGCTTGGACGGATTTTTTGTTTTAAAGATAAGCCAGTTAGAATTTAATTTCGATAGAGCAGGATCCTAGCTTTTAGCTATAATCAGAACACTTGCAAGTTATTGGGAGTAAAATGCAAATAGCTTATTTCTACAAAATATTTTCTATAGACATATTAAGAAATCTTAAGTGAAGCAATCTTGGTTCCAAATAATCTTTAAACAAACTTAATATTTCGACTAGATCTAATTCATAAATAATTCCTTATTTCTAGAGTTGCACGTTAGTATTTCAGTAAATGTTTTAACAGCTTTCTATTCTTACCATGCTTTATTTAAATTATCGCAATATATTTGTTTATGTTTTCGAATTCTTTATCCAAAGAATCAGCCAACCCTCAAAGGCTGCCAACCCTAGTGTTTTACAACCCTTTGAACCATAGTACAGCGAGACTCTGCCCACAACCATAAAACATCTAAAAAAACACACAAAAGCTATCCACAAAACATACTCATGAAATCCACAGACGATTCACACATCTATACACAACATCCATATAAAACATCCACACAAAGCATCCCCACAAAACATGTACATAACATTTACACAAAATCCATATAAAACAACAATAAGACATTCATATCGAACATACATATCTTACGCATCAGATGGCCAGAAAAAATCTCCAATGCCACCCTGTGGGAAAGAAAAAAGCAGACCCCCATTGACCAAGAGATCCCAAAAAGAAAATGGGGCTGGATAGGCCACACTCTGCGCAAGAGCCCAGACAATGTCACAAGGCAGGCGCTAGAGTGGAACCCGCAGGGAAAGAGAAGAGCATGCAGGAGACATGGAGACGCTGCACTGAGCGAGAGATGAAGGCAGCTGGATGGTCGTGGGCTCAGCTGAAGAGAGACGCCCAGAATCGAGTCCGCTGGAGGAGTGTTGTTGAGGCCCTATGCTCCCAAATGGAGTCAGAGGACTAAGTCAAGTAAGTCAGTCATAGAACATACAAAACATCCAAACAAAACATCCATTCAAAGTTCACACAAAATAGACTTAACAGTTTAAAAGATCAAAGTAATACAAACTGACATGGCTCCATACGGTACAGACATATTCAGACCACATAATATATCAACTTTGCTGTCGCCACTTCCAAAATGTTTTCTCAAGTCCCTGCAATATACAGCATTTGGAACATTCTCTGGATTATGATTCATGATATCTGCACGTAGTGTGTAAACCAACAGAAGAATACAAGTCTCAGAATGTTATACAAGAAACACAGACTGTGTAGTTCAACGGGCCATCTACAGACACAAATAGTCTCACTTAAAACTAATCAACACAATTTCGAATATAATTTCCATTATTTATAAGCAATAATGAATGTTTTCATAAATACATTTGCATTCATTTTCGTTTAAGAGAGTCATCGAGACTTCTATTGTTTTTAAAGAAACATTTTTTCTTCAATTATTCAACGTAATAGCATGTAAAAGGTTTAAAAATTCAATAATATATTTCAAACATAAAAAAGGAGATTTTTGAACAAATATTACCGATTACATTTTGAAATCATCAGTTTTGTAATGGTGAACCACCATATAGATTTTTCTACATTGAAAATTCAGCCAGAAATTTAAATTTAGCCACGATTAGCATAATTATGCAGTCTTTAGAAAGCTACCACCACAGAAAAAAAATATGCAGAAGCGCATGCTCAATTTGAAATGATTTTTCGAAAGCCGCCATATTTGTTTTATTACTGTGTATTTAGGCACTAAAGCGAAAAACTAAAATGGTGGCACATTTTCGTCAAGGGGAGAGGACTTTATGAATAGCGATACACATTCTGTATAATATAGGGGAGAGAACTTTATGAATAGCGATACACATTCTGTATAATATATATTCTGTGGCCACAGCTGTAGATTCTCAATTGGCTAAATTTAATTCACCGAATGTCTGATTAAAACACTTCCTATTTAGATGGGCATTCCTTATATTCAAAATAAATTCATTACATCAATGAAAAACTAAAATGGTGGCACATTTTCGTCAAAGAGAGTGGACTTTGTGGATAGCGATACACATTCTGTATAATATATGGGAGAGAACTTTATGAATAGCGATACACATTCTGTATAATATAGAGGAGAGAACTTTATGAATAGCGATACACATTCTGTATAATATAGGGGAGAGAACTTTATGAATAGCGATACACATTCTGTATAATATATATTCTGTGGCCACAGCTGTAGATTCTCAATTGGCTAAATTTAATTCACCGAATGTCTGATTAAAACACTTCCTATTTAGATGGGCATTCCTTATATTCAAAATAAATTCATTACATCAAATACCATTTTGAGTCATTTAAATTTAATGTTATTGAGCATTTATCAAGTATAGTTAGTTCATTTATCAAAAGAGTAATTCAAACGGCGATGCGACACTACATTGGAACACAAGTAATCGGAGAGTATCACAAAATATATATATTTTATGAACTCTTCTTCCTGGTCTGAGAGACATACCATGATCCACGGGGGATGGATCATAGGGGTTCTCTAGACAGGAAAAAAACCCATTACTTGCGAGGGTGGTGGTACTGTGATCAGTGCGGACTATCCGAGACCGCAGTATGCACAGCTGGCGGTGGTGACGGATGTGGTCGGCACACAACACCCTTCCACTCCGTCCCACTCAAGCACACCTACGCAGCCTACCATTTCGGGCTGAGGGTACAGGCACACTACACCCTCCCCTCTGTCCGAGTGGCAGGAAAAACCCCTTTCCTTGCCATTCTGACCAATCGGCAGTACACACACCCTGCTGGACTGGCCAGTTTGAGTAAGGATTAAAAACCCATCTTTCTGCCATCCCTGCAGATGATAGCGGGAACACTCACCCCGCCGCTCTGTAGGTATGGCAGACGTGCATCAGCGCCGCCAACAGTGCTGGTGTGGTAGGCACACTACACCCTACCATGCTGGTAATGGCGGCGTTAAAAAAAAAAAGTATTCGCATTTTCTTTAAAGTCACAATAATGAAAATGGATATTTTAAAATGATGTTTAATAAATCTGTTTTTATATACTTCTGATTTCCATATTTTCTTATATTTCTAATTTTGTTCTTAATGTCTAGAGAAAAACGTATCACCGATTCAGCCATATTGTTGTGTGCCAATAGTAAAAATAAATCATTTTTATTAAGTACAACAATTTGTTTCTTCGACAAAATCCAGTGCAGTGTTAAATATAGTTTCCATTATGAACTTTACTAATCCTCGTCTAAATCATTTTCATGGGGTATAGTAGTCATTTTGATAAGCTATAGTAGTCATTTTGATAGGGTATAGTTGTCATTTTGATAGGGTATAGTTGTCATTTTGATAGGCTATAGTTATCATTTTGAAGCAGCTTAAACAAGTTCACTGGAAATTTTAAAATATAATTCATTCATGCACTCATTTAGATCAATTCAGTCATGTTTCCATGTTTATCTGTCTTCAAGATGCTACATATCTTGTGTGGCTTCTGATTACATATCTTGTGTGGCCTCTGATTACATATCTTGTATGGCCTCTGATTACATATCTCGTGTGGCTTCTGATTACATATCTTGTGTGGCCTCTGATTACATATCTTGTGTGGCCTCTGATTACATATCTTGTGTGGCTTCTGATTACATATCTTGTGTGGCCTCTGATTATATATCTTGTGTGGCTTTTGATTAATATCTTGCGTGGCATCTGATTACATATCTTGCGTGGCCTCTGATTACATATCTTGTGTAGCCTCTGATTACATATCTTGTGTGGCTCTCACTACATATCTTGTGTGGCCTCTGATTACATATCTTGTGTGGCCTCTGATTACATATCTTGTATGGCTTCTGATTTTATATCTTGTGTGGCCTCTGATTTAATAAAAACATACTAATGTCTATGGTCAATGCCGGATAATGCCTTCTTGGTGCCCTAGGCACAAAATCCCTCGGTGCCCCCTTTCTGCCCCCTTCTGCCCCGAGCCCCCGAACTTCCATTGACCGATTGTATGTTTAATATTAAGAAAAATACTAACAAAGAAAAACAAATGTTAACACATGTGTTTGTATTTCTATCACTCACATAAAACCTACAATGTGAATACGATATTTCTGTATGAACATTTTAGTTAATTAATTTTGTAACAATAACACACAAAAATACTGTAATTATTTTAGTAGATAAGAAAGTCAAAGAGAGCAAACATCTACATTTTAAAGTTTTTTTTTTCTAGATTTGCGTCTGGCAAAGTTTTTGATTACAACATCAAAGTTAATTTCGCGCAACAAGTTTGTCTCAATCGTCAGCAGAGATAAGGAATCAAGCCTTTCTTGTTTCGTTGTCGATCTATTTGGATTTGTTGTACGTTTTAACTGAGAAAAAAAGCGCTCTTTTGAACAGTTCGAAACTATTGGTGTTGAAAATATGCGTAAAGCGATTTCTACATTTGGAAATTATTACTTTGTATAATTCTGCATGACCGAACGTGTTGTTTTCAGATTTTGATGTGCAAAACTTGCGGCGAATATATGAGTGGAACTGTTGTAGTTCAGAATATAAATTATTGTTCAGGACAAACATTTACTAGTCCTTCACAACACTGAGATGTTTGTGATACATCGATCAAATAAGAAAATGGAACTGTATTCCATTATACACCTGTCCTCGTCTACTCATCTATGTCTCAAGTTTGTCAACAATGCCGTAGAGAGCAGTTATACGAATTTGTCTCTGTCATTCAGAGGTACCTCAAGGGCATATCCATCAATGACCACTGTCTTTCGTTTACGATTACGGGTCAAAGTTTACTTATAATCCACGCCTGGTGTTATTTCTTTTGCAGTTTCTCCAGATCTGTCAAATGCAAATTAGTTCTAAGCCGTTATGCAAATGTACAGTCATTCAGTGTCACGTCGACAAATTAGCAATATTCACTATTCTTTTTACTAGCAGACTGAACGGAAGTGCGTTTGTCGCTACACATTAGTGCGTTTGTCGCTACACATTAGTGCGTTTGTCGCTACACATTAGTGCGTTTCGTAGCAAAAATATATCCTAAAAAAACCTCGAAGAAAAATAGCAAAAAAAAAAAAAACTGGTTGGAAGGTATTTTACACCCAGGCTGTGGGACCAAGGTTAAATAATGTGCGATTTAATGTTATATTTGCGATTTGCTTATGTCATGTCGATTACACGTGGCTACAGGGACAATATGTACATTTTTCTTGAGGACTTGTGGTGCCCTCCCCCAAACGCTTGGTGCCCTAGGCACGTGCCATGTTTGCCTAATGGTTAATCCAAGCCTGTCTATGGTATGGTTGTGACATTCCTCCCTGTAGCATGTTTCAAGAAAACTATCTTCCAGTAGGAGCATAACTGGTTTCCTGAGTCAATTTTTTATTCAAGCTAATAATAAACATAGCGAATTTAAAACTCTGAACTTTATGAATTTAAGATTTATACTTCCATGCCAATACAATGCATTGGTTAATTTTTATTTTCGAAAGTTCCTTTAGTAAAACTTTTATTACCAAAACTTCATTTTGTCTGCATTTGTTCGTAATCAGATGTCGTTTGACTTTCACAAAAAGAAAACGTTTGTTTCCGTGTTTCAGTGAAACTACTCAACGGCTTTACCACTGGGCCCTTCGTCAATATTTGTTTAATTGTCCACAGACCAAACTTGATAACTTTCGTTGCAGCTATGCTTTAAAGCGTCTACTAAATGATTTGAAGGCATCATTTTCCAAAAATGCTTTGATTACTTTATGTTTTGTTCGGCCTTGCTATCAATTTAGTACCATGGTACTTTTAATCAAAAAACCAACGAAAGAGTAAAAAGTTTCACCTCACTAGAGCCAAACATCTGCAGATAAAAAGTTAATATGCAATTACAGAACATTTAAATAAGGAGTTTGTGGTATCTGAGAGGCGGCAACAATATGATAGGGAAACAACAGTTTCAAGATTTACCCTACAAAAAAATTACGTTCCTACTAAATGGGAAATGAATCAATAATAAAATGATTTATATATATATATATATATATATATATATATATATGTATATATACATATATATATATATATATATAATGGCGCTGCTATATTTGATCAACTTAGGGGCCGTCCATAAAGTACGTCACGCTATTTTTGACGATTTTTGACCCCCCTCCCCCCCGTCACAAAGTGTCACAAATTTCGGGACCCCCCCCCTAAAGTACGTCACACTTTCGAATTTTTTAGAGCATTTTCGAAAAAAAAATGCTCTATTGTCCCCGTTTTGTCTGTCTTTCTGTCATCACCCTAGATCTCAACAACCATAAATCCTAGACCCATGATTTATATATATATATCATTTTGTAGGTCTTGGCCTGCCAAGAAATGACTTTTTTCCACTTCGCGATCTGACCTCTGAGGGCCGTAAAAGGGGCCTTATAAAGTATTTTACTATATAAGCTATATTAATAAAGGAGCGCCCTATATTTCAGCAACCATAAGTCCTAGACCCATGATGTATATATCATTCTGTAGGTCTTGGCCTGCCATATGTACATCAAAAGTTCATTTCGCGATAGGACCTCTGAGGGTCGGGCTTCAGGGCTCCTAAGGGGCTTATATATTTTATATATGGCCCCATTCTACACCTTGTACGTTCAATAACCCATTCATTTTGTGCGAAATACTGATGCACGTAGTTTCACCAAGATTTATTAAGAAACTCATCAGCTTGTGTTCTGAGTTTAATTGAAAGTATCAGAGCTATGCAACAATTGACGGAGTTTTCGGACGATTAAATGACTACAATTTCGAATGTTTTCAATTATGAGTCCTATTTCAGTAACCACAAACCACTTGTAGTTAGATTTAAGAGAAAATAATTTTTTTTCAAATATAAAGAAACGTCTTTATAATATTTTTTTTACAGATATATGCATTACACAATTGAATTTATAAACATTTCCAAAATTTACAAATATTTACTGAAAGCTAATAAACGTACTGATACATAACACGAAAATGCGCTAACACGTCCTGTGTCCAGAATGGAACAGGCTTAATTGCTTGTTTTTTTTTTATTAAGAACTAATTAAAATTTAATCGAAAACTTAAATCGCACTTCACTATTAAACTGCATTAAAATATAAATATTAAAAGAACTATCAGATTATTAAATGAGTTTAATAGTAGAATAACTAATTGTCAATAGTTGTATCAGTTATTCTTTGAAACAGTAACTCAATCAATTGAATTTGAAAAAAAAATTGCAAAAATTAGATTGACAATTATATAATAAACATCATTTATCTGCCACCTATTCATTTACAATGGGTGAGGTGAACTTTCAGATAATCTTCCGATTATGCATTCGATTAACACAGGATAAGAAGTAGATTAGCGAAACTTGACCTCAACCAGTGATTAAATAATAAAAATGGAAACAAAACAATGTGACTAAAAAAAGGACTAGATTGACAAATTATGTGATCAGCACTTGTGCTATATTGAATATGTTTATAGTGGACCTGTGAATTATGTTTAATTAAAAAAAAATTCACTAGACATCATCCATCCATAGTGAAGTGAAGTGTTCATTTATAGTTAAGACTGACATAAATCTTTCCCCATCGTCGTTTCCTGGAAGGATAGTTGCAGACAGATCAACTTCATCCTCATCTAGTCACTCAACATTCTCTGAATGTGCATTTTCCATTCTGCCAATAATTGCCATGAGTTCTCTTTGCCTTCTAGCAGCGATTCTCAAAGGACGAGTGCGTTTTATCTGAGTTGATTCTGGAAAATTTAGGGTTGGCACATTCTCCTAGGAGACGGGTGGTCGAGTGGTATAGAGCGCACTACTGTCGAGCGGAGGGTCCCGGGTTGGAATCTCAGTGAGAACCTTAGGAGTTTTTCAGGTCCTGGTGAAAGTTCCCACGTCCACCCAGCTTTACATGGGTACCTTTATGTTGGGGGAGTAAAGGCGGCTGGGAATTGTGCAAACCACACAATCCCTTCATATGCCTAGGTTATAGAAACAGATGAATTCTACACTTCATCTGCCCCGATGGCCCTTTAGGGCTAAGGAAACTTTACTTTTTTACATTCTCCTGCGCCCGAGCTCTGTGTTATCCTGTATGTTTCTTCAACATTGTTTATGAGGCAAAGTATAAGTGACACACTTTGCAAATTCGATCATGTATGCTGGTCTGCAAAGATGGACAATAAAGATCATATGGTTGCACTTTAAAAACTCCTGTTGGTCTTGGCATAATGTCATCAAATTTGAGAGTTTGTGCCACAAACAAACAATGAAGGAAATGTATGTGCATCTGCTCTTTCTGAAGCTCTGAGTCCATCAGTTGTTTGGTTGATTGGGATTGGATCTGGAGGAGGAAATAATCTCGATGGTAAAACGTTGAAAAATGAGCTCCGTACTTTGTCGCAACATTTTATGTCCTGACATTTCACAATTTGAGTGAAGTATTGGCTGGTGAGAACATGATGGTCAAACCATTCGTATCCTTCGACACCAGTCCTGCTGCATCCACTCGGATTTCTCAGGGTTGATATATTCTGCAACTGTTGGAAATTGGTCAACAATCACATGCGACCAGATTTCAGCTAAAGTTTCACCTTCGAACTTGAAGTTTGTTCTTTCCAAATCCTCATTTATTGTTCTGCCCTGCGAATCAAAGTGAATGCCATAATGTTCATTTGGCAATATGACACCAGACAGTTCGCTGCTAAATGGAGCCATTCGATGTTCCACGCGATTATAAGCACTTCTTCCTGGTGCACTGGTTGCAAGGAATAAGGCATCAATATTATTTTAACGAAGTGATGGATTGCAACTTCAATTACGGTAATTTTTTGTATCATAATACAAATTCCAAATTTCTTTATCAGTGATATAATTATGCAGCAGACAACAAAGAAATAATAACACTTCCGTAAGGCTACTGATAAAACAAGGCTTTGCAACAGTTTATTAGCGGTCCTAACTAGCATGAGGAATTGTGAACAACACATTGAAAAGATATGCATTTCATGCTATTTTGACATAAAACTAATTCAAGTGTTTCACAATTTTTTTTGAAAATTATTTTTAAAACTATGAAGTTTTACTGAAAAAATAAAAAAAATAAATTAGAAATAAAATTAAAAATATATTAAAAATGTGACGTCACACTTGGCCTGACCCCCCTTCCCCCCCTGTCACAAACTGTCACACTTTCTTATACCCCCCCCCCCCCTTGGAGCGTGACGTACTTTATGGACGGCCCCATAGTCAATCTGATTACATATCACAAATGTATAGAAGGCTGGAACGGAGTATTCTGTTTGTTAGCACACGGCTTTGTAAACATGTATTAAATTGTGATATACTGTACCAGCTGAGATTACATGGATATCTAACTGAAGACGCAGAAGAAACTATGGATCAGTAGTATTTTTATCTAGAGCATAAGCAGTGGGAAAAATAATGCTCGTTAAAAAGAAAATTTAATTTTAAGAACCTAAGTCATTTGCGATGTTTTATAGCCCCTAAAGAAAAAAGCCCATTGCGAGCTTTAATCTTTTATGTTTGTATAAAGGACAGTTTTGACATGAAATCAATTCCGCATGTTATCTTTTCTTAGATCACTCATTATATTAGATTGACTTTTCAAAAGTTCAGCAGATTAAAATCTTACATCAAAGCTATGCCTACTGCTCAAGAGACGTTTTGAAAGAAAAATAGTAATAACTTGTTAATTGTTTCGAGTATGAAATGTAAATTTTCAAAGCATAAACAGAATATGTTTGATTCATGTGTTATTAGATTATCTAGCATGAACTGCTATATAAGTGTATACTTTTGCTAGATAAATATCTGTTTAAGGTTTTACGTGTTTTAAGTTTAAAATATGTTTATAAATTCATCTTGCGAACTATTTCTTTACTACTTCAAAGAGGAGTAAATGCATTTATTTATTGTGATTGTGGTATGTATTTTGACCCAGAATGTGAAACTCTAATTGTGGCCTGTTCATTGATCACTGACATAATGTGAGTGAGGAGATAAAAAGATGTATTGATTTAAGACCAGCAAGGTGTTGATGAGTACATTAATGTAAATACATCCAACAATCATCCAGTTATATGTGTGTATGTCCCCATGTCTAACACACACACTTTTATAATGTAAACATATACATTGATGTATTCAAACACACACACACAAACACATTGACTAATTAAAAAATGGTTTACAATGTCGAAAACCTACATTTCTTTATTTAAAGGGAAGGATTTCATGAAGTTTAGTTCATGTGTGTGTTTTAGTATGTTGGTCAGTGTGTTCATACTATGGATCACACTCATCACTAGAAATATAACCCACACTAATGTGGCACTTCGTGAGCTGACTTTGATATGACTGATATAACTGACACTGGTCAATCTTGTTCATCACTGAAATACTTATTAACAAAAATATGATAAAATACCAGACCGTTTTCAGTTATATGGACTTACTTTTAATATGCGAACTTATTTAATGGTAAGTTGTGTATTGATGTATTTTGTGATGAAAATTAAATAAAATGATATAACAAAGTATCACAGAATATATATTTGAAAATTATGAATGCAGTTTGAAGATAAAAATAGGTGCTGGTGGCACATATTGATGATAATGATAAGTTGATTGGCTAACTTTTAAAAAGTTAATTTTTCATAATTTAAAGTGTTTATCTTCAATCGTCATAATCCCTATTTTTATACGACAGACTTTCTCTACTACAATATATAGTCCCTATTTCTATACGACAGACTTTCTCTCCTACAATATATAGTCCATATTTCTATACGACAGACTTTCTCTACTACAATATATAGTCCCTATTTCTATACGACATACTTTCTCTCTTACAATATATAGTCCATATTTCTATACGACATACTTTCTCTCTTACAATGTATAGTCCATATTTCTATACGACAGACTTTCTCTCTTACAATATATAGTCCATATTTCTATACGACAGACTTTCTCTCCTACAATATATAGTCCATATTTCTATACGACATACTTCCTCTCTTACAATATATAGTCCATATTTCTATACGACAGACTTTCTCTCTTACAATATATAGTCCATATTTCTATACGACAGACTTTCTCTCCTACAATATATAGTCCATATTTCTATACGACAGACTTTCTCTCCTACAATATATAGTCCATATTTCTATACGACAGGCTTTCTCTCTTACAATATATAGTCCATATTTCTATACGACAGACTTTCTCCTACAATATTCCTCTGGCAGGGACGTCCTTAGAAAATAGCGTTCCAATATTTATGTGTTAAGACGCATTCCTGGTAGATACTGAGTGGACATGTTGAAACCGTTGAGGGGAGGGGGGAAAGAGAATGCTGAGATGACATGGTGGCTACAAGGCATGTTTATCTTCATCTGTCTATTGGCACATCTCATTGGATTTTTTGTTATAATTCTTTACCCATATGTTTGTGTGTGTGTGTGTGTTTTTTTTATATTATTTTAAAACGAATTACATGATTTTTTGCTTTTGTTTGACAAAAGAAATTTCTAAATATATAGTGATAAAAAATACATTTTTTTTAAATGCACAAAAAAGTATTTTAAAAAACTACTTAGCTCATACAAACAGCGTTACTTCTTGAGAAAGTTAGTTTACCCAGCACAATAAAGTACAGCGTTCTGACACTTGGGAAGCTTGATATTATTTTCAAATCTCACAGAAACTATTCGCTCACATCAGGGGCGTTCTTATAGATAGGTAAACTAGGCCACGGCTACGGCCACGGCCATTACAGATAGTGGCCCATTTAAACTTTAATTTCTATTAAATCTGGGGGACCCGTCAGGTACTTTTGCCTTCTCCACATTGTTCTAGTAGACTATGCCTAAGTTTAAGAATTTCATGTATCGACCAGTTAGTTGTTCGCAGAGTACTTAATTCTAATGAAAGAGTTCTAAACTTTCAAGACAAAGTAAATCCCATTGGTCAGAAAATGCAACCAAGTGGTGCAATACTTACGACAAACGTTAAGATTTTTTATTAAGGGTATCAAAATGTAGGTGTCACTACAGAGGCAGCTTTAACATACTATAAATTGTGAGTGGTCTGGGACGTAGTTGTAGGCTATATATCATATCAAAATACGTCATTCGCGGAGCAACCCTCAGGTGCGGAGCTTGGCGCGTTTGGCCCAGTCGACACCTATAATGTCGCCACCCTCCGTCTTATTGACATGTTATATGTAACGGATGTGTTTCAATTTTTTTATGTATAATTGGGCGAAAAGTTCAGTGCAACAGGAAATATATAAGAAAGATTCAATTTTTTAAATGTTTTAAAACACTACTGAATACGTCTTTCCGAATGTAGACATCGCCCTTCCGAATGTAGACATCGCCATTCCGAATGTAGACATCGCCCTTCCGAATGTAGACATCGCCTTTCGTAGATATTCAGTATTGATTGTCACTAACTGCTGTTTATTTTATGTGTAACAGTAAGTTGATATGGATATAGTAGATCTAATAAAATACTTTTACGAGAGAAGGAAAAGGGGGAGGGTGGGGGGGGGGGCGCACCATGATTCGTCAGTGCTTAAGGCATCTAAGGGGCTTAATCCGGCACAGTTTCCCCGCCAACCTCTAAGAGTAGCTTAATATTTTAAAGTCTCTGATTTACTGTCACCTAATCTTTGAGTTTTTCAGCTATTATTTCTTGACTGGACAAATATTTTTTAAACGAAGTTGAAACATATTTTTTTTTACAATATTGTGTAATATGCTCCGATTGTTTCCATCTCATTAATAAGTCTGTCTGTGATTACGTCAAACTCTGAAATACACAAATTAATCACTGGGGGGTGAGGCCGCACCGGCTGACACCATTTTAGGGGTGACAACAAAATGAACAGTTTTAAACTTCATAGCCGAAAAAACTCGGTATAGTCGTTTTTATTACCGATCAGGAGCAGAAGGCATCACCATGCAGAGCAGTAGCAAAGGGTGCCAACATGCAGAGCAGTAGCCCCAGATGCCACCATGCAAGTGTGTAGCAAAGGGTGCCACTATATAGAGCATTAGTACAGGATGCCACCATATGAGCAGTAGCACAGGGTGCCACCATGCAGAGCGTCTGGAGCTTTTATAAATGAATGCAGTTCAAAGCTCCTCGGATCAATCTGGAGTTTTTTTTTGCAAACGTTCTACAAAAAGGACGCATGTAGTCACGGGGTGTAGGAAACGTAGTTTACAAACTCAGTTTAATTAAAGTAATATGCATTTTTCTGAAATACAGTCCGCAATACTATCGTTTTTATCGCAAAAAGTATTTTAAAGTAAATTCTCTCAGGGCTGGTGCAGGCAAATTCGAAATATGTACCATTGCTCATGGTGGAAGTCTTGGGAGGGGGGGGGGTGACACCCTAAACTTTCCGCACCGGGTGACACCAACTATCGTGACGCCACTGACTGGCAATCAATTTTAAAATGAGATCTGTAGTGTCCATAGCTTTGTGATTCACTTACTATATATAGTCTCTCTAATCTATGAGATATTTTGCCTTGCATCCAATGATTTGAAGAACAGTGTGTCTGGGTCGATCAAGAAAGTATATTATCTACTTGTCATACTAAGTTTTATGACCTAGCACAACCCAATAAAATAGGGTTTTATGATACTTTCATCTTTTGAAGTAAATCTTTCCAAATCACACATCAAAGCAGTTTCAAAGTTGACTAAGTTTTTGATATGTGATTTGTCATAATTAACACCGGACAGTAGATGGTGTTCGCTAAAAATACACAATTCTTGGCGAATTTCTAAGTAATTTGCATACATAGCTTTTGTAGCGTCACTTCCTGTTTCTGATAAACTTTGTTTTTTTCTCCTGAATGCGTTCCTAAAGAGTTGACCACCTCTTTGGTTTCTAGTACTACCAAAATCGACCAAAACCGTACAGAAGATCAACAAAATAAAATGTGTTATGAGTAAATGACTCTCTAGCTAGAGCCCATTTTATTTTCCATTCAGACAACCTTGACCTTTCGATACTTCGAAAAGAAAAGTCAAGACCTTCGCAAGGGTAGGTAACCTGAACACACCAGAGCCCCGAGCCTTGAGCTTGCCCCAGCGCTTTGGATGTGTATATTGTGTATATTGTATTTACCTATGTTGTACTGAAGAGACTCGGGGGAGCCCAGTGGTGATAATTTGTCTGGAGCCCTAGATTTTCTGGTTTCGTACCTGTCGAGGAGTGTCACGAGTAAATTGTGACTTCAGTCAATGTGGCTACTAGCTACCAACTCAACATTTAGTGTTAATATGTGAATTATCTTTCTCTAGATGAGACCACGACTGAAACATGTACAGATAACTCTTGTTGTCAGTTCTTGTTTGTTGATAATATACATGACGTCACCGACTCACTGGCTGAATAACTATTGGGAGTCTTCAGTAGACCAGGTACTTAGTCCAATAGATCAATAGACCAGCTGCTTTATTCAAAAGATTATCTATATTCAATTCACCAGATACTTTACTAATACAGTGGCTTGCGACCCACTATGCAAAAAATTTTGTTTTCGGGGCCCAACTCAAGAGAAACTGAGATAAAAGAACGAGAATATAAGCGTCATTAAATGTATTAATTGATTTCCGCGTTTACTTTGAGAGCATTGTAAGTATGTTTATATAGATTCGGAAATATTTTCATTATAAACTCTTTTAAAATTGTGATAAAATTATTGATAAAAACAATTGGTCTATTTTCCTACACGTAGATTTGTATTTACGTATTTTACTAATACTATGAGTAGACTAACGATTTCTGTGGATGAGAGACTTTTCTCAAAACAGAAATCGGCCATGTGGTCACAAAGGATTCAGGACAAGCTAAGCAATTTGATTCTAATTAGTATCAAAAATGAAATATGCGATGGACTAGCTTCAGATGAAAACGTGCAGGGGTAACATTGAAGTTTCTTATACAATTGGAAATTATAAAGATGTTCGAAAGTTTTGTAATCTATTATCATAACAGAGGTCTCCTATATCAAATTAGTTATTATAGCATATTAGATGTTCAGCATCCAATGTTTTTTTAATCTGTAAAGTAAGTTATAATTTCAAATGTATGGTGTGACCCCCCCCCCCACCCAGATCTACCATACATTTGAAATTAGATACACTGAATAGTTTAGTTTTAAACTAAGTAAGTGTTTATATCCCGTTATTTCCTACAAATAATTAGAGAAAAATTTGGACAACAAGAAATAGAACCGTGTAAAACACACTAAGATAGATGTTACATTGGTCTACAGTGTCCTGAGGTTTTTTTTTCTTCCCAGAAACATCTGGACATTGATGAGCACGATGTTTTGGTAGTAGTACACATTCCTAGAACTGGCATGACGTCACTGACAAATTGGTTCATTAAAGAATCATCACTGAGCACATCATGCCATTGTCCAGAGAAAATGACCAAATGTAAATGTTTGAATAAGTGAGTAATTGTATATACGATCCAATGAGATTGACTCGAAGCATTATAGTCACTTCTGTTAGATAGACTATATGGGTGAGACTGACTCGATGCATTATTGTCACTTCTGTTAGATAGACTATATAGGTGAGACTAACTCGATGCATTATTGCCACTTCTGTTAGATAGACTATATGGGTGAGACTGACTCGATGCATTATTGTCACTTCTGTTAGATAGACTATATAGGTGAGACTGACTCGATGCATTATTGCCACTTCTGTTAGGTAGACTATATAGGTGAGACTGACTCGATGCATTATTGTCACTTCTGTTAGGTAGACTATATAGGTGAGACTGACTCGATGCATTATTGTCACTTCTGTTAGGTAGACTATATAGGTGAGACTGACTCGATGCATTATTGTCACTTCTGTTAGATAGACTATATAGGTGAGACTAACTCGATGCATTATTGCCACTTCTGTTAGATAGACTATATGGGTGAGACTGACTCGATGCATTATTGTCACTTCTGTTAGATAGACTATATAGGTGAGACTGACTCGATGCATTATTGACACTTCTGTTAGGTAGACTATATAGGTGAGACTGACTCGATGCATTATTGTCACTTCTGTTAGGTAGACTATATAGGTGAGACTGACTCGATGCATTATAGTCACTTCTGTTAGATAGACTATATGGGTGAGACTGACTCGATGCATTATTGTCACTTCTGTTAGATAGACTATATAGGTGAGACTAACTCGATGCATTATTGCCACTTCTGTTAGATAGACTATATGGGTGAGACTGACTCGATGCATTATTGTCACTTCTGTTAGATAGACTATATAGGTGAGACTGACTCGATGCATTATTGCCACTTCTGTTAGGTAGACTATATAGGTGAGACTGACTCGATGCATTATTGTCACTTCTGTTAGGTAGACTATATAGGTGAGACTGACTCGATGCATTATAGTCACTTCTGTTAGATAGACTATATGGGTGAGACTGACTCGATGCATTATTGTCACTTCTGTTAGATAGACTATATAGGTGAGACTAACTCGATGCATTATTGCCACTTCTGTTAGATAGACTATATGGGTGAGACTGACTCGATGCATTATTGTCACTTCTGTTAGATAGACTATATAGGTGAGACTGACTCGATGCATTATTGCCACTTCTGTTAGGTAGACTATATAGGTGAGACTGACTCGATGCATTATTGTCACTTCTGTTAGGTAGACTATATAGGTGAGACTGACTCGATGCATTATTGTCACTTCTGTTAGGTAGACTATATAGGTGAGACTGACTCGATGCATTATTGTCACTTCTGTTAGATAGACTATATAGGTGAGACTGACTCGATGCATTATTGCCACTTCTGTTAGGTAGACTATATAGGTGAGACTGACTCGATGCATTATTGTCACTTCTGTTAGGTAGACTATATAGGTGAGACTGACTCGATGCATTATTGTCACTTCTGTTAGGTAGACTATATAGGTGAGACTGACTCGATGCATTATTGTCACTTCGGTTAGGTAGACTATATAGGTGAGACTGACTCGATGCATTATTGTCACTTCTGTTAGGTAGACTATATGGTGAGAATGACTCGATGCATTATTGTCACTTCTGTTAGGTAGACTATATAGGTGAGACTGACTCGATGCATTATTGTCACTTCTGTTAGATAGACTATATAGGTGAGACTGACTCGATGCATTATAGTCACTTCTGTTAGATAGACTATATGGGTGAGACTGACTCGATGCATTATTGTCACTTCTGTTAGATAGACTATATAGGTGAGACTAACTCGATGCATTATTGCCACTTCTGTTAGGTAGACTATATAGGTGAGACTGACTCGATGCATTATTGTCACTTCTGTTAGGTAGACTATATAGGTGAGACTGACTCGAAGCATTATTGTCACTTCTGTTAGGTAGACTATATAGGTGAGACTGACTCGATGCATTATAGTCACTTCTGTTAGATAGACTATATGGGTGAGACTGACTCGATGCATTATTGTCACTTCTGTTAGATAGACTATATAGGTGAGACTAACTCGATGCATTATTGCCACTTCTGTTAGATAGACTATATGGGTGAGACTGACTCGATGCATTATTGTCACTTCTGTTAGATAGACTATATAGGTGAGACTGACTCGATGCATTATTGCCACTTCTGTTAGGTAGACTATATAGGTGAGACTGACTCGATGCATTATTGTCACTTCTGTTAGGTAGACTATATAGGTGAGACTGACTCGATGCATTATTGTCACTTCTGTTAGGTAGACTATATAGGTGAGACTGACTCGATGCATTATTGTCACTTCTGTTAGATAGACTATATAGGTGAGACTGACTCGATGCATTATTGCCACTTCTGTTAGGTAGACTATATAGGTGAGACTGACTCGATGCATTATTGTCACTTCTGTTAGGTAGACTATATAGGTGAGACTGACTCGATGCATTATTGTCACTTCTGTTAGGTAGACTATATAGGTGAGACTGACTCGATGCATTATTGTCACTTCGGTTAGGTAGACTATATAGGTGAGACTGACTCGATGCATTATTGTCACTTCTGTTAGGTAGACTATATGGTGAGAATGACTCGATGCATTATTGTCACTTCTGTTAGGTAGACTATATAGGTGAGACTGACTCGATGCATTATTGTCACTTCTGTTAGATAGACTATATGGGTGAGACTGACTCGATGCATTATTGTCACTTCTGTTAGATAGACTATATAGGTGAGACTGACTCGATGCATTATTGTCACTTCTGTTAGGTAGACTATATAGGTGAGACTGACTCGATGCATTATTGTCACTTCGGTTAGGTAGACTATATAGGTGAGACTGACTCGATGCATTATTGTCACTTCTGTTAGGTAGACTATATGGTGAGAATGACTCGATGCATTATTGTCACTTCTGTTAGGTAGACTATATAGGTGAGACTGACTCGATGCATTATTGTCACTTCTGTTAGATAGACTATATAGGTGAGACTGACTCGATGCATTATTGTCACTTCTGTTAGATAGACTATATAGGTGAGACTGACTCGATGCATTATTGCCACTTCTGTTAGGTAGACTATATAGGTGAGACTGACTCGATGCATTATTGCCACTTCTGTTAGGTAGACTATATAGGTGAGACTGACTCGATGCATTATTGTCACTTCTGTTAGGTAGACTATATAGGTGAGACTGACTCGATGCATTATTGTCACTTCTGTTAGGTAGACTATATAGGTGAGACTGACTCGATGCACTATTGTCACTTCTGTTAGGTAGACTATATAGGTGAGACTGACTCGATGCATTATTGTCACTTCTGTTAGGTAGACTATATAGGTGAGACTGACTCGATGCATTATTGTCACTTCTGTTAGGTAGACTATATAGGTGAGACTGACTCGATGCATTATTGCCACTTCTGTTAGGTAGACTATATAGGTGAGACTGACTCGATGCATTATTGTCACTTCTGTTAGGTAGACTATATAGGTGAGACTGACTCGATGCATTATTGTCACTTCTGTTAGGTAGACTATATAGGTGAGACTGACTCGATGCATTATTGTCACTTCTGTTAGGTAGACTATATAGGTGAGACTGACTCGATGCATTATTGTCACTTCTGATAGGTAGACTATATAGGTGAGACTGACTCGATGCATTATTGTCTCTTCTGTTAGATAGACTATATAGGTGAGACTGACTCGATGCATTATTGTCACTTCTGTTAGGTAGACTATATAGTAGACTATATAGGTGAGACTGACTCGATGCATTATTGTCACTCACTTCTGTTAGGTAGACTATATAGGTGAGACTGACTCGATGCATTATTGTCACTTCTGTTAGGTAGACTATATAGGTGAGACTGACTCGATGCATTATTGTCACTTCTGTTAGGTAGACTATATAGGTGAGACTGACTCGATGCATTATTGTCACTTCTGTTAGATAGACTATATAGGTGAGATTATCTAGAAACATCAGAGCTTAGATATTGGCATTTGCTTAAGGCCTGATAGTGGGACGGATGGCCGAGTGGTGTAGATACTCGACTGTCGACCTGAGAGTCCTGGGTTCGATCCTCGGTGAGGCCCATGGAATTTTTCCAGGTGAAATTCGGTGCAAAGTCGTCCCACAAGTCCACCCAGCTTTAAATGGGTACCTGACTTTAAGTTGGGGAAGTAAAGGCGGCTGGGCGTTGTGCTAACCACACAATCCCTTCATATGCCGAGGTTATAGAAACAGATGAATTCTACACTTCGTCTGCCCCGAAGGCCCGTTAGGGCTAAGAAGGGAACTTTACTTTACTTAAGGCCTGATAGTTTATTTGCACTCCAAAAACCTTCAACGTCTCAGATTATCTCCCCCAAAAAACAACTCTTGTGCTATTGAAGTAGGTCAAGGGTAAAGAGTATTATTGTTATTATTTTGTTTCCAATTAATTTTCACCTCGAAATGTCTTATTTAAACAATAACTGTATCGATTAAGCAAATTGTCTGTTTTCCCAGAAACAACAGGCCATGGCTCTTTAACTCGTACAATACCAGCGGTTTTGTGTGCGGTGAACATGCAGATTTTACATCCCTGACAAGTTGTCCAATTGATCACTGGTTCAAAACAAGTGGTTTTGATACGCGTTCATTCAGAAGGTATGTCAGAATTGACACCATGTTCTTGGGCATCTACATAACGTTATAATCATTTCGTTAAAAAAGTGAACTGGGATTTCTGAAATCATTGGTCAAATAAGTGATCTGGTATTTCTGAAATCAAAATTACTCATAGAAAAGAAATCTACCATGATCGTGTTTTCTTAAAAGAAAATTCGATCAGTTCATTTTTAGTTTTTATTATTATTGCTTACTTATAAACTTAGATATGAAATGTGTGTTAAACTAAAGTTCAAATTACGAAAATCGCCCCATAATCAATATAAGATTTCATAATAAAGACTATAACCAATTCCATTCGTCGTTGGTATGAAAACTAGTGAAACTATTAACCATTTGATCTGCTCTGTTGACCAATAATACTCCAAAAATATTTAGCCTTTGTTTTAAAATTGTGAAAAAGGAAATAAACATGTGTATAATGTAAACGTATTCAGAAACCTGATTAATCCTAAAAAAAAAACAAAGTAACAAATTGTATTTACTTAAGTCTAACTATAATTTATTCTACTTAATATGACCTGCATTGTTACAGTTCAAGTTATATCTATTTATTTATTCAGCCCTGTACCAGAGGTCCTCTAGTTTCAACGCCTTGGGACCCAACAAGATGTTTTATTTATTTTTATTTTTTTCATTTTCGCGACCCTCTTGAAAAGAAAATCTATTTTTTTTTAAATAGAATAAAAGTGTCATTTATTGTATGTATATATTTTCTCCCGTTTACTTTGCCGATTGTCTAACTTTCAGTTATAAAACATATAGAGAAAGAGTTGTCCTTATGTACACATAGATTCTACACTCACATAATTATACATTTAAATTGTGCCGCTACCCACCTAAAATTCGTCCGCGACCCACTGATATATGTTGATTACATACACTACTAAAAACCATGGATAATCTGCACGAACACATCACTGAAATCTATGGAGGCGATCCGTACGCTCAGGGCCGGCCTTAGCACTAGGCATACTGGGCATTAGCCCAGGGCCGCCAAATTCAAAGGGGCCGCCAATTTTGTAAAAATTATTGAAAAAAAATTAAAAGATCACAAATTATTTACAATGTTTTAAACATTTAAAAACACGATTTTTATTTTATTTTCGTTCAATAGCTTGCGCAAACTAAGGATTACAATAATACCATTGTTATTAAATCTTTTGGAAGTCCACTTTTCACAAACTAATGTTTTCTTTAATAAGCACAACACTGATAATTTTCTTTTAATCTTTTTTAAATTAAAAATTCAGCCATGAAGGGTACTAAATCGGATTCCGGAGCACAAAAACGAAAACGAAAAAAAGTCGAAATGGAACTATTGAAATCACAAGAGGGTGCTATTTACAAACACATGAAGATGAAGGATAAAAATACAGACGTTTTTCTAGAGTCCTCCTCCGAGTTACTTTGTGAAGCGTCCGAAGTCGAAGACAATGAGCAAGAACACATAGCTGTAGCATATCATGACGTATTGAAAAAAAGATAGCATTGCCGACAAAACAGAAGAAACAACATCGGAAAAACGAAAAGATCAAAATCAAACAGAAATAGACGTAAAAAAAGTATCCAAAAAAATAATGGTCTCAAAGCTTGAGATAACGAATCCAGACAACGCAGTCGACTGGACTGACATTAGTTGTTGGCCGTCATCTCTCAACAATCAGCAGCGTGTTTTTGTTGTTAAGCGGGGTCCAATACGTATTGAAAATTTTAATTTTCCAGAAACAGATGGGAGACGATTTTTAACAGCATACTACAGAAGGAAACCACTAGACAGACGTTGGGCTAGTTTTCTAACGCTTCTAACTCATTTTCCTCTGACGGTTATAATAACTGGAAACATTTTCTTGCAGTTGTCAGCCTTCATGAAACATCATGTAACCACATCACTGCGCAGATAAACTGGATCGAAATGGAGAATAGATTGAATTTAAATATAACGATTGATAAAGAAAATATTAGATTAATGATTAATTAACCATTGGCGTGGTGTACTTGAAAGGCTGTTAGCTATTATCCAATATTTCGCTAAAAATAATCTTGCATTTCGAGGAACAAATGAAAATTTGAATTGTGCTAACAATGGACATTTTTTGGGATTAGTAGAGCTGTTAGCTAGATTTGATCCCGTTTTACAAGAACATCTTCGCAGAATAAACAATAATGAAATTCATGATCACTATTTAGATAAAACCATGCAAAATTAATTTCTGTATTTGATCAGCCAGAGAATTTTTAAGAAAATTGTAGCCAGTATTATTGAATCAAAGTATTATTCTGTCATGTTAGATTGTACACCGGATATTAGCCACCAAGAGCAAATGACATTAATCATTCGGTATGTTGAAATAAACGAACAAACTGTGAATATTGTGGAGCGATTTTTAGGTTTTATACCAACCGAAAATAGCACTGGAATCGGACTTGTTAATGCATTTTTACAAAAACTTGATGAACTGGGTTTGTCAATCGCAAACTGCCGTGGCCAAGGATACGATAATAGCGCAAACATGCGGGGTTGTAATAAAGGGGTTCAATCCAGAATTTTGCAAATAAACAAACGAGCATTGTTTGTGCCATGCGGTTGTCACAATTTGAACTTGCTTGTTGGAGATATGGCTAAATCCTCTGTAGATGCTAAATCTTTTTTTTGTTATTGTTCAGCAAATGTATGTTTTATTTTCTGCATCAGTTCAAAGATGGCAAATCCTAAAAAAATATGTGAAAAATCTTACAGTGAAACCATTGTCCGACACTAGATGGAATTGTAAAGTGAGCAGTGTAAAAGCCATTCGCTATCAAATTGGTGATATATATGACGCATTGGTTGAGGTCTCAGAAAAGCTAATGATCCAAAATGCAGAACAGAAGCTAATTCTCTAGCAAAAGAATTAAAAAACTTCACGTTCCTTGTAACATTGTCAGTTTGGTATGAAATGATAAATAAAATAAATTTGCTAAGTAAGACGATGCAGCGTGATAATATAGAATTGGATTTAAATTTGGAGCTACTACAAAAGTTGCGTGAGTTTCTTATTTCGTTCAAAGAAAATGGCTTCCAGGCATGGGAAATTGCAGCAAAGTCATTAGCAGAAGAGCTGGAAATGAGTGATGACAAAATGGGTTTTCCAGCAATTGTTACTTCTTTGAGACGAAAAAGAGTTAAAAAAAACAGTTTTTATATGAATCTGCTGAAGATGAATCAGTGCAAGATCCCAGAGAAAACTATCGGATAGATTTCTTCAGTATGTTGATGGATCAAGCTATAATGTCTTTTAATGAACGATTTGAACATTTAACCCAATTTAACAATAATTTTGGATTCCTCTTTAAAATTTCAGACGCAATGCTAAAAAAAAACAATGCAAAAACTTACATAAAGTGTTCTCAGATGTTAGCAATTCTGCCTCTGCGCATTTACCAATCACGGAAATCGATAATGACATCGAGGAACTCAATTTATTTACTGAACTAAAAACGTTAACTTTTGTCATACCTGAAGGTACATCTCCACTTGACGTGTTAAAGCTTATTAATGCACACCGATTAAATGAGGTCTTTCCAAATGTTCCACATGCTTAACGCATTTGTTAACAATACCTGTTACTGTTGCATCAGCAGAACGCAGTTTTTCAAAATTAAAGTTAATTAAAACTTATTTGCGCTCCACAATGACGCAAGATAGGCTGGTAGACCTTGCCCTGATTTCCATTGAGAATGATATAGCATCATCTTTGGATTATGCAAGTTTAATTGACGAATTTGCAAGCATAAATTGTAGAAAAATTGTCCTGTAAATAAACATAACTATTAAATTTCATAATTCTGAACACAATATTCTTTCGTCTATTAATTAATTATTATTAATAAAAAATTGTTTACTAGTGTCACTATCTAGTCCAACTTTGCTGTAGAGGGGCCGCCATTTTACTTTTGCCTAGGGCCGCCAAATATCTAAGGCCGGCTCTGCGTACGCTGGATAGACTTATCAATTGTAATAGACCAATTACAGCTAACGCCTTTTTTCTAATGCCGCAGCGAATTTTGAGCAAATGGTGATAGAAAGAAAGTTTCTGCAATATCGCATTTAAAATATAAGACCGCGTTAAAATAACTATCTTATTTGTCTATGTTTAGTGGAATGTCTCTTATTTATTTTCTCGAGTAAATTTAATGCTCATACAAGCTGAATAATTATACAAATATATGGACAGCATTTTCATAAAATAATCATATCAATAAGAATTAAAACTTGCTAATATTAACGATTTTATTTGAAAGGTATCGCCTTAAGGGAGGCAACTTGAACACATGTAATGGGCCCAAAGCAAAGCATTTGTGAAGGTTTGGGGAGTTTAGGGAGGGCCGTTGCAATCGAATTGTTTGGTTTATGCTAAGAAAGGGTATCATAGGGACCCATGCTGTAATAAAGGTAAAAGATAACCCTAATAAAGGTAAATGATAACCCTAATAAAGGTAAAAGATAACCCTAATAAAGGTAAAAGATAACCTAATAAAGGTAAAAGATAACCCTAACAAAGGTATAAGATAACCCTAACAAAGGTAAAAGATAACCCTAATAAAGTTGAAAGAATTGTAAAACAAATTTTGATTTCTTAGCCATTTGAAATCAAGTAGTCATGTGTGAATTTTTTTTACACTAAGTTTATAACTCCCTAATTTCCATGGCAGATATCATTTGATGACCATGCTGAGAGAACCAACTGCTAGATACATCAGTGAATGGCTGTATTTAAAAAATGAAGAGGAACATTTCTTCAAAAACGAGCCACGTCTGTTTAACAACGCAAGTATTGAATTACAGAAGAAACGAGTACATTGTTTTGTTGGTATCAAAACTTCTACGTTGAGTCTTTTAGACTTTCTCAACTGTAGGCAAGTAAAGTGTGAACCAGCTGTACAGTATTTACCTGGAATAGCTGTTGAGAATTAAATTGTTTTTAAATATAATACCTGTATTATTGCAGAGAAAACCCAGCTAACAATAGGCAGACGCGTATGTTGGCCAATTTAACAGCAGTAAACTCTATGGGACTGAGTGGCCAGGACTATGAAATGGCCATGTTGCACAGTGCACAACAAACTCTTCTAAAGCTTCCATTCTATGGCATCATTAATAGACCAAGAGATACATTCAAATTATTGGGTAAGTAAAATAGTGAATATACAGGGCCAGACTTGTGAAGCGCAGGGCCCGGTTAGAAGCTTTTTCCAGGGGCCCTTCCAACCTACCCCCCCCCCCACTTTCTTCTGTTAATAGTAAATATTTTCAAATACATTTGTGAAAATGATAAATTCAGAGAAATAATATTATACAAATTTTAATTTAAAATGTACATTAAATGAGAAACAAGTTTAAAATAATGCATGAAGAATTGTATAATATACCTAACAATATATAGGCAATGGAAAAAAAAACATTATTTGTTATTTCTAAATAAAGGGCTGGGCCCGGGTAGAAACTTTTTACCAGTGCCCCCCCCTGTCCTCGAGCAACTGGCATATAAGTCTTTAGTTTCATAAAAGAAAGACTTTTAAAAGTGTATAGTCAGATAAAAATGATGTTTACTTTCTGATAAAAATGATGTCTACTATCTGATAAAAATGATGTCTACTATCTGATACAAATGATGTCTACTATCTGATACAAATGATGTCTACTATCTGATACAAATGATGTCTACTATCTGATAAAAATGATGTCTACTATCTGATACAAATTATGTCTACTATCTGATAAAAATGGTGGTTAATATGGTAGACGAAAGCAATCAAAATGCACGCTTTAAAAATCATACGATTTAACAGACCAAAAGGATGTAAGCTTCTAATCTTCATTTTTTAGCGACTTCGATATATTTAGGCCTAAATTGTGATATGTGAACCACCTTAAAAAACTACTGACTAAAAAGTTTAACTTTAATTAAAAAGAAATCTTTTAACCTTTTTAGATTTTGGTGATATATGAAGTCCTGCTAGTTTCAGACTCGGTACACTCTGTTTGCCCAGATGCGGTCTTAGTAATACGATAATATGCGTGTTATTTACGGGACCTAGAGTTGTCCAGTAGTCTTCTGTGTGAGGTATATGCCAGATCTCAAGACTCGTGAGCTTGTATGATTTTAATATTGTACTCGTGTTATGGAGGTGCATCCCACAAATTTGTCAAAGACCCATGCTCTTATGGTACAGTTATTTGGTATAAATGACAAAGCGATTGGTGGGTGTGTGGGTGGGTGTGATCAGAATATACACTTTGTTTATATTGTCAGGGGCTGATTTGTTTCTTTGGCCGATTCTCTGTTTTTCGGAGATTCCGTAACAAGCCAAATATAAACTAATTTCTAGCGCTAAACCCCTTCAGTCGCGGGGCCCAATTGGAAGCATTACCTCTAATCGGTCTCAAGCGGCCCTATTATTTAGTTTTCATTTTGTCTAAACTCTGAAGCCAAATATCTATCTAAGAGTTATTAGCGAAAAAATTCTTACTGTTATAAAATAGCAATCGCAAAAAATGTCTTCATCGACTTCATGGAATATAAACTATGCAGAATGAGCAGCCTCAATTTGTCGATTCTTCCGATCGCGTACATTACTGTTCAGTGATGGGCAAAAGTTACAAAATTTTAACTATAATGTAACTAACTTTTAGTGAAACTCTTTTTAAAAAGTTAAATAGAAAGTTTGACTTTTTTTTTTAAAGTTTAGTTAAATCATTAGTTTAACTACATTTTTTTAGTTATAACTAAAAAAGTTTAACTAAAATATTGTAACTAAAAATATTTCCTTTCCATTTATTGAACATTTCGGAAAATTTCAAATTATCACGTGAAAATTTTGTCTTTGGCCTTTTCTTATTCATAAAATTTCTTTATTTAACGTCTTTGGTTTTTGTATTTCCTTCTACACTCTGGGCGCGTTGTTTTGATCAACCGGTGCACCACAACCGCAATTGTTATGAAACAGTGGGTTTTTTCATGATGTATCAGGATTTTTACAACGACTTGGTTGATTTCAAAATGGCCAACATAATGAACAAATGTTCACACTTTAAACAAAAGAACAAATTTTCAATCAGTTCTATTATCAATGTTGTTGGAAGACATGATGCCTTTAGCTACTGTATAGCTCAGCGGATTTAATTAATTTTGTGCAAAAATTGTCCCATGATATGTTTTACCTAGTCGACGTACGCTTGCAAGAAGAGTTACAGAACTTTATTTTTTAGTTAAACTTTTTTTGAACTAACTTTTTAATTTAAGTGAATTTTAACAAACATTTTCGAATGAAAAATTTAAAGGTTTACTAAACAATAAATAGGTAAATTAAAAAATATCAATATTATTCAAATTAATCATTTTGTTTATAATGTTAACATTTTCGGGTACCAATAAACTCCGATTTTTATTCGGACCCCGTCCCAATAAAGTCTGATTTTTATTCGGGCCCGTGGCAAATATGCACTTAGCTTAGCTATACATAAACTTCATTATTGTTTTTTTTTATAATTGTTTGAATTGTATGATTTAATCGTTACTCAGTGTCTAGGGTTCCACTAAGCGGACTCTGTATTATTATTTTTTCGGGTTCCGTCAAATAAAGTTTAAATATAGCTAAGCTTAGTGCATATTTGCCACGGGTCCGAATAACAATCAGATTTTATTGGGACCCGGGTCCGTATAGCCACAGCCTTATAAATGTATCTACTCTATTTCAGATATTCTGTTTATAATAAAATTGTTAAATACAGAAAGCGACCATTTTGTTTTTAGTCTATTACAAATTCGCGGCAGCCCCGTAGCGTGAAAATTCTACAGCAGGGGCCAGGTATTCTACAACAGGGGCCAGGCAATAGCAGGGGGCAGGTAATACATTTTACTAAGTAGAGCAAATAAGCAGAGGGGGACAGACAAAACGCAAGGGGGTCTAAGCCCCCCCTGGCCCCCACACACGCTACGGGCCTGATTCGAATTCAAATAACACTGGTAAACAGTGAATTCATAGCCAGTGATATTTGAATCATTTCATACACAGTCAACTATGCTGATTTAGAATATGTAAGTGCTTTTGCTAGATTGGCTCTATTTTTCGAGATAATTAAAATTAATGAAATAATGTATGCACCGTGTTTGAAAATTGTCAAGAAATGCATGAAGTAAAATAGTATACTAACAAATAGTAGTGAAACTGTTAATGGTCATGCAGAAATTTGTTCAAAAATATGTGTAATAGTGTTATAGAGGAAAACATTTTCATTTGAAAAACTAATTATGTCTAATTAATTAATTAATTCATATGTTTATTGTCTATGGTAATGCATTAGCAAATCGCTGTTTGCTCGACTTCCTTTTGTGTGTGTCGTTGGGTCAATTGCGCTGGAAGCTCCAACAGTTGTCAGCCATCATATGTATGTCCCATCTTCCTTGATATCTCTCCTCCATCACCCTCATATCCTGATGGAACCTCTCGCCTTGTTCCTCATTGAAGTCCCCAAGGTTACCTGGAAATTTGTCTAAATGACAGTGCAGGTAATGTACCTTGATGTTCATATTTGTTCCACTGTTTCTGAAGTTAGCGAGCATATCTTGCACCAGTTCTTCGTAATTCTCTGATCTGTTATTACCAAAAAAGTTCCTGACAACTGAAACAAAACTGTTCCATGAAGAAGCTTCTATCCATGAAATTATTAAATTTCGATCGTTGATGAGTTTCCGAATCTGAGGACCGTAAAAAATCCCAGCCTTCAGCTTTTCCAGGCTCAATCCGGGAAATGATCTGCAAATATACTTGAACCAATTACCATATTTGTCCAAAGCCTTAACAGATTGTTTCATTAAACATAATTTGATATGAAGCGGTCCGAGAATTATCTTATTTTTGTCAACCAGTGCCTTGTTGATGATATTTTCTTTACCTACAGTCATGGTTTCCCTTGCAGGCCATGTCACTCTTGTCCAATGATCTTGCCTTGCCCTGCTATCCCAAAGGCACATGCAGCATGGGTATTTAGTGTATGTATCCTGACTGCTGCCCAAGCAAGAAGTTTACCATTTTTAGATCAACACAAATTGACCACTGATGCTCATAATAACGGACTTTCTGCTATAGTATTTTGATATTCTCATACTCTTCTTTAAGTTTTGTTGAGTGGGCAATGGGAAGAGATGCATAACGGTTATCATTGTGTAACAGAACACATTTCAAGCTTGTAGTCCCATTTGGAGCAGAAGTCCAGGGATGTCATTACAGTAAACAAGATCTTCCTCTTGGCTGAATTATGGAAGAAAAACTCTTCTCTTTTCCGATAAAATGTTATTTTAACTTCTGGTTTGAGAAAATTTCTTTCATTGAGCCTAGACGCTTTAAAGCTCAGATGCTTGCTTGGACAGAGTTCGGTCTCGTATTAGGTCATTGAGTTCTTCTTGGCTGAATGGTTGAGGTGTTGAAGAACTTCCTTCATAATCGCTTCCACTGTTTTCACCTGCCAAAAACTCCAGATCTTGCCCCCCGTTGGAGTCTGATGGTGAAAATTCTAATAATCCAGTAAACACTGGTATAGGAACTTCACTGCTATGTGGAAATGGTCTCCTTGCAGATTCAAGATCAGGATAATCCAACTTAGATTTCTTGTGGCGATTGAAGCCTTTAACATTCACAATACAAAAATAACAATCACCAAAATGGTCTTTCGGCTCTCGCCATACCATTGGTACACCGAAACTTAGACTTTTCTTCTCACCATTTGTCCACTGCCGTAGGATCTCCAAACAGTTTTTGCAGACCTTATGGGGAGCCCAAGACTTGTCTTGGTCTCCCAGCTTTACACCGAAATAAGCCAAATATGCCTGCTGCACAAAGTCGGTTATATTTCTTCTTTGCTTTTCAATCATGTAATCTCCACAGATGTAACAGAATACATTCGGATTATTTTTGCAGCATCTTCGTGATGAACTCATGATGTCTTTAGAAAGCAGCATAAAAGAGAAAAAAAAATAAACCAAGTTATAACTTGGTATAGTTAAATTAAACAAAAGACACCAAACTTATTGCATTTGTTTTACACGAAGGGTATAATCATATTTTGAAGGATGCCCAATATCTCAGAAACTAGAGCCAATTTACCAAAAGCAGTGGCAGTTTTGAAATCAGCACCCATGAATTGTTATAAATTCATTCAAACATTCTTGGCAATTCGCAAAAAATTTTTTTTTGTTGAGCTGTGTAATAATACGAAATGACACGTTCTATTTGTCGTCTTAGTAAAAATTTATTTTAAATGATTGATACAATTATTCTATGAAATAAAACTGTTTTAAATTTATATATAACAAAATAACATGCCGTTAAAAAAATTTCGGAGGGTAAACAAGATTTAAAACGAACACAAAACGATTCCCCATTAAAGATTTCTTGTAGTGATGTGCGTGCACGCTATCATTTTAACGCTGTTACTGTTGTGGCGTTCCTAAAAATAACAACATTTCAAATTGTAGGAGGCAAACAATCAAACAGTATAGTATAGTTGCTTATTATTTATGTTACAACGTCATTGGTGATTGCGGTTAAGATGACGTCACGAATAATAATTACTCATCCCCGAACTATCATGTATGGGATTGGGCCGATTGGCCACTATTAGCGGTGCTGACTCTATGTTCAAAACATTAAACAAGCTCAACGCTCGAAACAATCGATTAATGTATCGTGATCGTGTAGAATTCGGGAAAGATAATTACTTTTATTTCAGATTATGGTCCGTGAGTCATTAAATCTATCAAATTCAGAAATCCGGTATTTTCCGGATTCCGGAATCCGGTTATTCCGGATACATGTAAATCCGACAGAACCGGATTTTACCGGATAGTGCAAAATCCGGCGGAACCGGATTCCGGACCGGATTCCGGCACAACCCTAATAACTGGATCAATGTTTATGGAGATCTCCTAAAATCTTCAAAGTCACTGAACAGTAGGCCTACGTAAGTTTAGTTTTACTAAAGCTGGACAGACATTTTTATAAGAAATCTATCATTCAGTTTTTTAATTTATTTAAATGGGCAAAGCTATTTCGAAATTCAGTATTTTGTTTTTTTACACACATTATGTTGGAAGTACTTATTAATACAACTGCTATCGGTATATCAATATAAAGAAAGCCAATAACAGTAATGGCAATGTTTTTACTCAATGCTAGAGGACAATTTAAATAGTTATGCGCTTTCTGTATAATACTAGCTGCACCCTGCAAAACCTTTGCATAGAGTTATATCCCCTTAGGCTTGATCGGTAGGCTAGGTCTGATTTTTTCATTATTGTATTTTAAACTGGAATACTGATGTATTAATTGTTTACTTTCAATTTAACGCAGAACCCAAATTTTTTTGTGGTCGACACTTTAAAAAATGATTTGCCTCTGAATGGGCTTGTGGGGGAGAACAGGGGGGAGGAGTGAGATTATTTTGATTGATTTAAATAATCAAATTTTGCAATTCGCCGAAATCCTCGTAAAGACCACACAAAAATGTTTTGTTCAATTTTCATGTTGTCATTTTGTGTGTGTGTAAAATTGGTTGTAAAATTCAGAATTTTAGCTCTTAGGGGCCGTCCATAAAGTACGTCACGCTATTTTTGACGATTTTTGTCATAAAGTGTCACAAATTTCGGGACCCCCCCCCTTAAGTACGTCACACTTTCGACAATTTTTTTTTTATTAAGAACTAATTAAAATTTAATCGAAAACTTAAATCGCACTTCACTATTAAACTGCATTAAAATATAAATATTAAAAGAACTATCAGATTATTAAATGAGTTTAATAGTAGAATAACTAATTGTCAATAGTTGTATCAGTTATTCTTTGAAACAGTAACTCAATCAATTGAATTTGAAAAAAAAATTGCAAAAATTAGATTGACAATTATATAATAAACATCATTTATCTGCTACCTATTCATTTACAATGGGTGAGGTGAACTTTCAGATAATCTTCCGATTATGCATTCGATTAACACAGGATAAGAAGTAGATTAGCGAAACTTGACCTCAACCAGTGATTAAATAATAAAAATGGAAACAAAACATTGTGACTAAAAAAAGGACTAGATTGACAAATTATGTGATCAGCTCTTGTGCTATATTGAATATGTTTATAGTGGACCTGTGAATTATCTTTAATTAAAAAAAAATCACTAGACATCACCATCCATAGTGAAGTGAAGTGTTCATCCATAGTTAAGACTGACATAAATCTTTCCCCATCATCGTTTCCTGGAAGGATAGTTGCAGACAGATCAACTTCATCCTCATCTAGCCACTCAACATTCTCTGAATGTGCATTTTCCATTCTGCCAATAATTGCCATGAGTTCTCTTTGCCTTCTAGCAGCGATTCTCAAAGGACGAGTGCGTTTTATCTGAGTTGATTCTGGAAAATTTGGGGTTGGCACATTCTCCTAGGAGACGGGTGGTCGAGTGGTATAGAGCGCTCGACTGTCGAGTGGAGGGTCCCGGGTTGGAATCTCAGTGAGAACCTTAGGAGTTTTTCAGGTCCTGGTGAAAGTTCCCACGTCCACCCAGCTTTAAATGGGTACCTGACTTTATGTTGGGGGAGTAAAGGCGGCTGGGAATTGTGCAAACCACACAATCCCTTCATATGCCTAAGTTATAGAAACAGATGAATTCTACACTTCATCTGCCCCGATGGCCCTTTAGGGCTAAGGAAACTTTACTTTTTTACATTCTCCTGCGCCCGAGCTCTGTGTCATCCTGTATGTTTCTTCAACATTGTTTGTGAGGCAAAGTATAAGTGACACACTTTGCAAACTCGATCATGTATGCTGGTCTGCAAAGATGGACAATAAAGATCATATGGTTGCCCTTTAAAAACTCCTGTTGGTCTTGGCATAATGTCATCAAATTTGAGAGTTTGTGCCACAAACAAACAATGAAGGAAATGTATGTGCATCTGCTCTTTCTGAAGCTCTGAGTCCATCAGTTGTTTGGTTGATTGGGATTGGATTTGGAGGAGGAAATAATCTCGAAGGTAAAACGTTGAAAAATGAGCTCCGTACTTTGTCGCAACATTTTATGTCCTGACATTTCACAATTTGAGTGAAGTATTGGCTGGTGAGAACATGATGGTCAAACCATTTTTATCCTTCGACACCAGTCCTGCTGCATCCATTCGGATTTCTCAGGGTTGATATATTCTGCAACTGTTGGAAATTGGTCAACAATCACATGCGACCAGATTTCAGCTAAAGTTTCACCTTCAAACTTGAAGCTTGTTCTTTCCAAATCCTCATTTATTGTTCTGCCCTTCGAATCAAAGTGAATGCCATAATGTTCATTTGGCAATATGACACCAGACAGTTCGCTGCTAAATGGAGCCATTCGATGTTCCACGCGATTATAAGCACTTCTTCCTGGTGCACTGGTTGCAAGGAATAAGGCATCAATATTATTTTAACGAAGTGATGGATTGCAACTTCAATTACGGTAATTTTTTGTATCATAATACAAATTCCAAATTTCTTTATCAGTGATATAATTATGCAGCAGACAACAAAGAAATAATAACACTTCCGTAAGGCTACTGATAAAACAAGGCTTTGCAACAGTTTATTAGCGGTCCTAACTAGCATGAGGAATTGTGAACAACACATTGAAAAGATATGCATTTCATGCTATTTTGACATAAAACTAATTCAAGTGTTTCACAATTTTTTTTGAAAATTATTTTTAAAACTATTAAGTTTTACTAAAAAAATAAATTAATTAAATTACAAATAAAATTAAAAATATATTTAAAATGTGACGTCACACTTGGCCTGACCCACCTCCCCCCTGTCACAAACTGTCACACTTTCTTATACCCCCCCCCCTTGGAGCGTGACGTACTTTATGGACGGCCCCTTAATGATCAGTATTGGCTTTATTTCTGGAAAGTTTCTTTTATCTGTACATTTTATATACGGTGTCCAGAAGCAGAGAAGACGCAACAGCAGCCCCGTAGCCAGGGGGGGGGGCACTGGGGGCCGTGCCCCCCCCACTTAAAAAAGAAGAAAAAATAAAGAAAAAGTAAAGGTGCCCCCTTGCTGGGTATTGGTGCCACCAGCCCCGTAGCGTGAAAATTCTACAGCAGCGGCCAGGCATTCTACAGCAGGGGCCAGGCAATAGCGAGGGGGGGCAGGTTATACATTTTACTAAGTAGAGCAAATAAGCTGAGGGGGGCCAGACAAAACGCAGGGGGGCCCGACCCCCCTCATGCTACGGGCCTGGGTGCCTCCTTGCTTACTTTGACCTGGCTGCGGGCCTGCGCGACAGGGAGGCAACCCGAACATTAGTCAGTTACCTGAGCCTTTCAAGCACCGAATGTATTTAACTTTTTGTGAATTAGTAAGGAA
The DNA here is from genome assembly GCA_021962125.1 of Bulinus truncatus. Taxonomy (NCBI): domain Eukaryota; kingdom Metazoa; phylum Mollusca; class Gastropoda; family Planorbidae; genus Bulinus; species Bulinus truncatus. The sequence continues at coordinate 1,014,534 of JAGDYQ010000068.1, forward strand.
AGGGGTCTGAGACGTCAGTTTGTTGGGGGCTTTGGATTTTCAGGCTTTGGCCCTAACAAAGGTCACAAATTAACTGTCACTTTGTATGACATTTTTAGCATTTTCTACTTAATAAAAACCACATACTGCTCTAATTGATTTATTTAACTGGCCATTCCTGGTATATAGGTTACAATAAAGGCGCTCGGCTCTCCTTTGACATTCGCCCACGCTCCCCCATTAAAAATAAGCCTGGACCTCGCCGACTGATTGGTCCTACACATGTAGTCCCAGTAGTAAAAACTTATAAATTATTTTTCTTAATATGATTTCTCGAGAGAAAAAAATATTAGGTTCTAACAGACATATGACTATCTCAGTCTAGATGGAAACAAATGTTAGGCTTTAACAGACATGACTATCTCAGTCTAGATGGAAACAAAATAAGTTATCAATAATACTTGGAAGATTAAGTCATCTTCGTTTTAAAAAGAACCGGTGAATGGGTGAAAAAATATAGTCATAGAAATGTTCCTATTGATCAATAATCTATTTATTGACATTATATTTGCGACTAAAATAATTTTACAATGGTACTTTTTTCCTTGAAGAACATGAACTGGGGATACGTTTTCTTAAAACTTTCCCCCACCAAGAGACTGCCAGTGAGAAACATTTCTCAATGGAGCCAGAAGTTTACAGCAGACTTAAAGAGGTCAACCATTTGGACTTTAAATTATTTCGTTTTGCAGAAATATATTTTGATAAAAGAATGGGTCTGTACAGAAAATCAACTACTCTTAATATTGATGGTAAAAATCCAGACAGCCTGGAAATTTCCGATATAAATTCATATATTGGATCCAGCGATCACCTTGAATACAAATCTCACATGGGGTCAGGAGAAACTCACAAAGACATGAGCAATGAAGATAATGTCTTACAGTTTTTATCAATGTTGGACAAGAATAAAAAATCATCTTGAATAAGTTCATCAAACCAAGAGCCAGGACAGTCAAGGAGACCTACGTATGGTTGAGTGAGTGACTTTAGGTCATTGGTCAATATTCATGGTTCATGTCAGTTTTATTTTCATTGTAGGTCTTAGCTGTCTGTTTTGTTTATGGTTATAGTGGTAATGTAATTATTCTAATCATTCATAATAAATATGTATGTGTATATTATATGTGAAGTATTCAAATAATTAAAAAAACATTTGCACAATCCACATGAAATCATTTAGTTTGTGTGCTGGACAAGGTTGTATTCTGAAAAAAGTATGTGTTGTAATTATAGTAAATGTATTCTGAAATAATTATGTGTTATAATTATAGTCTTTGTATTCTGAAATAATTTTTGTTGTAATTACAGTGTATGTATTCTGAAATAATTTTGTGTTGTAATTACAGTGTATGTATTCTGAAATAAATATTTGTTGTAATTACAGTCAATGTATAAGAAACAAGTTTAGATTTCAAAATATTGCTATAGGAATTTAATAACATACATATCAATATACTAGCAATGAAAAAACATAGTTTGTTATTTGTAAATAAAGAAAGAATGTTTGCTGCTTAGAAGATTCTTAGAACATGATTTTGCTAATTGTAATTTGCACATTAAACCTGCCAAACACACACATGTACAGACAGTAGTATGTATTTTAAACTATCTTTTGTCAAAATCATGTTAATTGTAAATAACTATAAGAAATATTTTCTTCCAGTTTGTACCTATTAAGATATTAAAAATAAAAACCAACTAATTCTACTCAATTAAAAATCTCTATATTTTTAAATAGTGAGTGAAGAATCATTGGATTATCTAATGCGTTAAATATAATTTATTAAAAGAACACGTTAAGACAACTGACACAGAGTTGAATAATAAGAAATATTTTAAATAAATTAAGAAATATTTTAATTAATTTTGTCTATAAACAAAATAGTTAAAAGCATTTTTAGCTCAAGTAAGTAATACAGACATATAAAATAATGAAATTCTTTGAATTAACATTTTCATCACACTTGTCATTTTCTCTTTTTTTTAATACATTTAACATTATATACATTATGGGACAAAATAAAATCATTCATTAATTAAAAGTATTCATTTATAACCATCAAAAATTGAAGAGGAAAGTCATTAAAAATTGGACATTTTTCATAAAGTCAGGTGTCAGCATATACAACTTGTGTGTACAAACTAGGTACACAAAATGTTTCCATTTTAACTGATGACATAAAGCAATTTTTGTTAATACAACAAACAATGATATATGTAAGACAAAAACAATGATACATTTAAGACAAATTTATTATTATAATTTAGACAACATATCACTTTCACCCATGCAGAAATAAAACATGGATTTATTCCATGTCTCTGGTTGCCCTATCTATGTAAACTTTTCTCTGCTGACTGATTGTGGGCTATGTATAAAAATCCAATGCTAGATAAAGCACTAACAAGAAATATAACATCAAACCATCTGTGGTAAAAATTAAACTGGAGCTCTCCCAAAACTTCAGTGATGATTAACCTGCCAGATATCAAAGGGAAAAACAATGATTTAAATAAATAGTCATAATCCTGCGTAAAGCAGACGGATATATTCCAACAAATCTAGACACTAAACAGGGCAATAATATCATGTAAAAAAAATGGGAATATGTGCAATAATATGGAATTTATGCAAATATGTATATACATTAGGGTGCATCACCAAAAAAATTTTTAATAATTGATCTGTCTGCTATTTAAATTTGTTCCATTGATCAAAAAAAGCATTGTGTAAAAAAATAAAAAATATTTGACAATATTTAGAGGTCACCCGGACTTCACAAAGTTAGCATAATTAAGCGAAAACTAGATAAATCCATCCTTCTTGAAAAGACTTACAGACTTACATACAAAAAGTGAAGCACTATATAAATTGTTTTATAGTCTTTGGTTTTATAATGTTTGGTAGCTATGATTGATTTTGATAAGCAGTTGTGCTAGAAATAAAATTTAAAATTCACATTTTATTAGCAAAAACAACACTTTTCCTTACCGCATATTGATGACCAAGGCAAGCATTTTAATTTCTTTATTTATATTATTTTAATTTCTGATACACACGACCTATAAAATCAGAACATGGAAATGATATGAAAAACAACAATAAAATGTTTACACCTTCTAAGCAAATGCTGACGGACCCTGGCATCACTTCAACAGTTGCATATCCAGTTATTACTGCGTCTCCTGCCTCGCGAACAAAGAAACCACAAACTCTTCTGAAAACTGAATTGTTTGGCATTGGCCCTGCAATCTGTGTTGATGATGCTATAATTACTGGAATTCTTCGACTACCAACTTGTTTACAAGTTTTGAGGTGCATGATGTATCACTGCAATGTAGCAGCACACAGTGAGCGCCCAGGTTCTCTTGGTGCACCTTCTCGATTTACAACTTCCAAAATTGTGCTGAATCAAGTTACTGCTTTCTACGAAAAAGGAAACATTCCAATGGTGACAGAGAGGTGAGCTTGTGAGAAGATTGTTCAGCTTCTTGATGAATACAATAAACTTCGTTCAATTGATAAAAGTCGCCGAAACACACCAGCCACCAAACGTAAACTGGAATAAATGAAATCTATGTTGGCAACAACTTTTCAACTGTGGCCACCAAATGTCGAGACTATTATCAAGAATGCAGAAGATCTAGCATTCTTGGGGTCTATGAAAGGAGACAGGTCTTCCAGCTTTGGATCATTTGACAAAACACTTGCAAAAAAAGTCGCTCGACGCCATTCACGAGATGTCGCAACATTAGAACGTCAGAAGCGCGCAAGAGAAGAAAATGCAGCATGTTTAACGATATCAGTGCCTTCCAGCGAGGGTAGAAGTGACGAACCCGATGATTCTTCTTCTAAATCTGAAGATAATATGGAGTTTGTTGATAACTGTTTGGATGATATAATGCTATTGCGAAAGCGAAGAAAGCCAACAGGAGCTTTGGTATTTGTAGCTCTAGATGTTTTAAGCCGACCAAATCTTGTGTCACTAACGACAAGATTAAAGATTACACCAACACAGCAGGCAGCATTCACACAGGGTCTTATTAGCGAGTCTGGGGGTGATGTATCAATGGTGGCTTCTTCCTATGCCACTGCAGATCGTTCACGTCGCAAAGTTGTAAGTGAGATATCTATAAAGATCCACGACTCATGGGAACCACCCAAACTCTGCACTCTCCACTGGGATGGCAAACTGACACCTTCTCTAAAAAATCATCGTGTCACTGAAGAACGCATAACAGTTGTTGTCGGTGATACAAAGCAATTGAAACTTCTAGGAGTGCCAAATTATGCCAAGGCAACAAGGAAACCCGTTGGTGAAATACTTGCAGAATTAACCATGAAGCTAATGACAGAGTGGCATTGTAATGATTGTATCGTTAATATGACATTCGACACAACAAGTTCAAACACTGGTCATCAGACTGCTGCCTGCATTGCCATACAATCCCCGGATAAAACTTTGTTCACCAAGCTGCGAAGTAATTGGGAGTTGGTTGCACATGATTGGTCTCACGTTTGTAGTTCGTTTACGTTAGCTGATCATGATCTGAAGGCTCAAGAGCGACTGACGATAATGAGATGCGGTAATTGCACATGCCAACTCTAGTAAACAAACCGAATTCTTGCGAGACGACTACCACGAATTCCTTAAGCTGTCCCTTTTTTACCTGAATGCTACAAATAAGGAGGTTAACTTTAAAAGACCAGGTGCCCTGCACAAAGCACGATGGATGGCAAAGCTGATTTATTGCCTCAAGATTGCACTGTGTGAGAAACAAATTCAATTATTGCATCCAATTACTATTACCACACGTGATCAAGTGCCAAAGATTCGTGCATTTGCTACATTTGTAACACATGTTTATGTCGTGTGGTGGCTCACTTGCAAAAAGAGTGTGGATGCACCATGGAATGATCTACAGCTCTACAAGCGACTTTTGGATTACAACGATGTAAACAGAGACATATCCAAGTCAGCAATCCGTGCCCTGAATAGGCATCTGTGGTACCTCACTGCTGAAATGATCCCACTTGCTCTGTTCAGCAATGAAGTACCTGTGTTGGAAAAGCGAGCTCTAGCAGATGCTCTGCTAAGGCTTCGACCAGTGGTTGCCCTCCAAACTCCACATAATCGATTTGGAAATGATTGGGGAAAACCACGATTCCAATCAATTGATTCTAAAACTTGGTTGTGTAATCTGGCTGGAGTTGACTCGTGGTTTACTATATACAGACTTCAACTGGACACAGGATTCCTCCAACTGCCTGTTGATGATTGGTGCCAAACAGCTTCTTACATTGCCAGTGCAGAAAATGTTGCTGCTATTAACGTTGTTAACGATTGTGCCGAGAGAGGAGTGAAACTGGCATCTGACTTTGTTGAAGCAGCGCGAACGGATGAACATTTTCAAAACATTCTTCAAGTGGTAGAAATGGACCGCAAAAACATCTCAAATGTGTGTAAACCTTACAAACGTGCAACAAAGTGAAACTGAATTAAATGCAACAGTAATAAATAATTTAATACTTTAATGTAATTTTTATATAGGCTAGAATAAACTTTTTTTTTTCTTTACATGTCATGTTTTGTGATTTCTTGGGCGAGGGGGGGGGAAGACCTCTAAATCAACTCTGGTTTGAAAAATATTTTACACAAGTTATTATTAATGATATTAGAACAAATTAGTAACATAGACAGCTCAAAAACAAACAATCAATTTTTTTCTCTATTGTGGTGATGCACCCTAATATACATATATGTATATAAATATATATATATAAATATATATATATATATATAAATATATACATGTATATGTGCATATAAATATATACATATAAATACATATATGAATATACATATAAGCTGCAAATAATTGTTCCCTCAACTATAGACATCTATTTTTTTTTTAAATAATTTAAGGTGGTCCATGGGCCATTTTAGGTTTCTGCAAGTTTTTTGTTTCTATTTTTTTTATTTTTTAAGCTACACTAGCCATTTTTGGCACATGCATACAACATACCAATTAATGAACAAAGAAATAAAAAAATTTATAAAAAAATTTATTATGTGACTTTTTTGGGTAAAAAAAAGTGTAATTTTACAACATATTTTCAAAGAACCAGTTTTCAAAATCTATTGTAGATATCATAAAACAACTTTCCACAAATGTTAATGAAAGTGTTCCAAACAAACGCCCAATTTTTATTTTTAAAAAAATGGAAAATAAATACTTTGTGAATTTTTTACTTCTGTACACGGAAAAAAAAAGCATTTTTTTGGGGGGTAGGTAAAAAAAAAAATTATAAAAAATTTTATATTCAATATTTCCAAAAAAAAATTGGAGAACTGTCAACAATAGGCATAAGAATAAGCATGCAAAATTGTAAGCTTATATCTTAAGTAGTTTTTGTTAAGGTGTCAAAAAGGCACAAGAATATTTTTAAAAATGCGATTTTGAGAAAAATGCAAAAAACTGTCAAAAATCTCTATTACACAAAGTACGTGACATAAACAAGATATGTAGTGATTGGAAAGTAAAAGTAAGCCATATTGTAATATGGATAAACAATTCAAACACTCTAAACATTAGCAGAAAATAAAATATTATGGTTTTAGAAACACATGAAAAATGTAAATATCATTAAATATTTTAAAAAATCATCCCAGTAATGCCAAACACTAACTATATATACTAATTACTTGGAATATTTACATACAGATACATATTAAACATTTAAATCAATTAGAATCATAATAATTACAGCTATATAAACAAGAAATTATACACTAACTATTATGATCCAAGAGAAAATCTTTGACTGAGAAAATATTACTAGTCTTTAGAACCCCAGGGTAAATACTGTGGCCCCCCTTCTAACTCTAACTGCCTTTGAAACTCCCTCTTTTCTGCTTCCCTAGTCTGTTCCCGTCTTCTTTTTACATTTAACTGTATAGCACTATCTGATTTTCTAATTCTTTCCTTATCCCTTTTAGCACCTAATTTTCTTGTTTCATGTCCTACTTCTAAACCTAAAACTGATAAGAACTCCCCCACCCCAACACTAACAGATATCTCTAATCTAGATCTCTGAACAAAAATGTGTTTAGGTCACCAGAACCAAATGAGTGAGTGGATGCACTCATTGACATTTCGAGTTTTCCCTTGAAGGCAGCGACACAGGAGATCATCATTAGTCATTATTTCATAAACTTCTTTCACACACTCAGCAACTGTTGGATTGAGATGAGTTGAGGTGTGTGAAGTATGTTTAGGAATGACTGATCCTCTGGCCACAGCCTTTTTAAAAAAACACCAAGATGTCTCGCCATCTGGACAGTTTTCATGATGTGGTTCTTCATCAGTTGAAGAACTATGTAAGAATCCTGTCCAGATCGCCCGTTTCATCTCCTCCACAGTTTTGCCAGACCTAATAGCCTTGGTGTAATATTTCTGCAGTCTTTTAATTTTTTCTTGGGTCAAACGCCCAACACCTCTACCACCGAGCGTTATTTTTTGTTTTTTTTTTAGTTTCTATGAGGTTACGGAGAGCTGTTCCAAGTCCTTTGGAAACATGGTTCACACACTCCTGCTTCTCCACTACTAAACCAGAATATGGATCAGCAGTGTGGATTGCTCTGATAGTGTTTGTGTCACCATCAGAGACAACCGAAACGTATCGCAAACCATGTTTCTCAACAGATCTGCGCCACAGAGCAACTGCAGCTTGTTGCTCCATGCTGCCAGAGGACCCGTCATGGTTTTTATCACAAGAGTCCTTGTGACATTGAAACCATTTGTCATACTGTCTGTTGTCCTCCTGCAGCTTCTTTCCTACTGTATTACACCTTTGGTAGTACTTTGAGAGACACTCAAAGTCTACAACTAGGCCTGTCCTATTGTCAATTACACATCCAATGCCATTGTTTGAAGTGTGACCCCGGGTGTGCCAGCTGCCATCATAAGAAACATCAATGTCTACAACATCTTTATTTTCCTGCTCAGGGTATGCTTCTTTCACCTTATCCACTGCAAGTGCTAGAAGCCTACCCATATAAGATGGTATAGATTGATGTATGGCTGTTGTATGCTGCTGAAAGGTACTTGGGTGCATGTTGGGAATATTGAGAGTTTCGAAAAATTTTCCCATCCCAGCATAACCTATGCCAGTAGCCAAAGAAGCTGCCACAGCTCTCCGATTTTCATAAATGGGGGAGTCTTTTAATTTTTTAGATGAATGTGTACTAGAAATTATATTTTTACAATTATTACATATTACATGGAGAAACAGAACTAAACCTGCAGAAAATTTAGTGTCTGGCACCACCTCAAAACAACCAACTATAGTACATAGAGGACAAGAAAAATTACAAAAAAGAAGTTTAATACATTCTAACTGAATCAGACATGTATTAGATGGAAGTGTTGTCTGAACCCCTTCAAAACTAGAAAGCTTAGAAGATGATGCAGATGTAGAAGCTGTTGATGAGACGGTTGTAGAAGCTGTTGATGAGACGGTTGTAGAAGCTGTTGATGAGACGGTTGTAGAAACTGTTGATGAGACGGTTGTAGATACTGGTATTGGGGAAGGTGGAGAAGTTACCGTAGAGATCTTTGCTGTCCATTTCCTTGCTGCCCTTGCTTCTTTCATTTGCAGTCTCTGTTTTTTGGTCAGTGCCATAGTTATTCTGTTGTGGTACAAAAGATTAAAACGTTTAATTATTTCTGAGTAATAGTAACTCGCTAATAGCTTTATTTTTTTAAAGCTGGTAAAAATCTTAACTGGACTATTATATTATTATCTCTCTATAAATATTGCATCAAGAAGACAGTGGTGTTTCATAGATGGTCTATTGTATGTTATAGTTTATAATAATAAAATTCGAAGGTATAATGTTCATTATTATTCAGAGCTGCTTTGCCGTGTTTTAAAAGATACTAAGAGAAACAAAAGGAAAATAGAAAAAGAATATAACTTAACCTTACCTTCAATTACGAAACAGATAAAAATAAACTCAATTAAACCATAAAAGAGTTCATAAACAGCTAAAAACAATTAACATTGATAAGGAACAATGGCGTAAGTATTCAACAATTAGTGCAGCGGGCTGTAAACCTCCGCCCCCTCCGCGAGTCACGTGACCAGCAACAACCATCCATTACACGAGAATCCGCTTCTAGCAACAAGAGAACCAATGATTATCACGCGAACAGTGCGTGATACAGTTCATTCAAGGCTCTCTTGTGTCATTAGACTTAAATAGGTCAATGTGTGATTGCAGAAGAAAGCGAGCGAAGATGATGCGCTTTCCAACGATACCAGACTCGATTCCGTACTACCGGTACATTTTTTAGAATCGCCGGTTTGAAATGGTGGTTTTTTTCCCATCTCGAGAAAATAACACGTACCCCTACCCCCTTCAGAATTTTTTTTGAATATAAAACATAATATAAAGGTATATTTATGACTTTACCAAACGATTCCTGAGATATTTTTCTACAAGAAACTATCATAATTGAAAAATTGACATTTTGAGACATTTTGACCCGTGGAGTACCTTAATCATTAAAAAATTATGTTAAAAAATATTTCAGTGACTTGAATTGTGGAAATTCTTTTTTTTTTTACAAACAAGAGAATAATATTTGCATCTAAAAACTTGCATTTATTTTGCACACAAAATGCTCTAAACTTTCATAAAACTACTGAAAACTAAAACATTTTTTATAAAGCACATATGGTTGAACATAAGTATGTAGATTGCATTCACTACACAATGATACCCAACTTGTTACTAGACTGACTGATAGTGTTAATGTTATCAATCAGTTGTGAGATTTCAACAAATGCCATTATTTTACCACTTTTGATGTGTAAATGAAAAATTGTAAATAAGAAAAAAAAACAGGGTTAATGAAGAGCAGCGCTAACTGGGTCTGACTAGTACTTTTTAGGTGATAAATACTAAATATTTAATTCCCCTTTAAAAAAAAAATCTTTAAAAAGTATATGAAAAAGATTTTTAAAATGACTTACCTATACTCCTGAGGCATGTTCATCCTCATCAGTAAAACACAAGAAACAAAATACATTCCCTGGAAAATAAATTGATCAAATGCTATATAGAATTATTAACAAAAATAATGTAAGAAAAAAAAAAAAAGCAAAAAATTCTTACCATGATCTGGGCCAAACAAAGGACAATAACATTGGAGGATTTACTGCTGGCTATTGCATAGAAAAACTGAAACATAATGGGAGAAATTAATTCATAAGATGTACAAAGTGGATGCAGATAACAGCAGTATTTGATTTAAGACTAGAATATTTTCTTGGAATCATAAAAAGGAAGGCAATAATGACAATTGTTGGCTGTTGACTTGTCAAACATGTGTGTGGTTTTTTTTTTTTTATTATACAATTGAATAGAATTAATAATATTCTAATGGCAAAATTATATTACAGAGATTCCCATAGCGTTGGTTGTAAACATCTGATGGCTTGTAGGCTCATTTTTAAATAATTACAAACTCAAGAAGAGTGGTACATATTTATATTTTGTTTTATCTAAAATGGCACTATAGAGCCACCAATTGCACTTTAGTATAGTTCTTCAAATAACGTTATATTTCTATATCACTAGGAGTGTGTTTTTTCAAAATCACATGCATTCAACTAAACTCTCACTATATGGGGCATTCAGGGCCGGCCAGATTAAGTCTACTTTCAGCCCACCAAATTATACACTCAGGGCATGTGTGATCAAGTCAGCTTTCAGCCCACCAAATTATACACTCAGGGCATGTGTGATCAAGTCAGCTTTCAGCCCACCAAATTATACACTCAGGGCATGTGTGATCAAGTCAGCTTTCAGCCCACCAAATTATACACTCAGGGCATGTGTGATCAAGTCAGCTTTCACCCCACCAAATTATACACTCAGGGCATGTGTGATCAAGTCAACTTTCAGCCCACCAAATGTAAAGTAACATTTGCCTGTTGGTAGGCTAGTCAAGGGTTTACAGAGGACAGCAGTACTGAATAGTGCTGTTAATTTAAAAATTCGATGTTTTCAGAGGTTGAATAAAGATGTGGTTAATTTAAAATATGAAATGAAAATTATTGATGAATATATATATGATAAGTGTTTTCATTACCCATATATCAACAGAAAGTGAATTAGGAATTAGTTAAAACTTCTTGACAAAACATATTATTACAATTTTGGTTGTTGGTTCACAGCATGCATTCAACTTTACAAACCATTTCTTCATAAGCCGTTATGTGAAGGTGGAGTTTGGCCATGGTTACAATTAACATAAAACTCTTTTTCTTTTTAAAATGTAAAAATAAAACAGAAATGTCATGAAAAATAAATGAATACTTATGTAAAATGCTTATCATAAACCCTTCTTAAAAATATTAAAGATTAATTTTAGCTTTTATGTTCTTACTTTTTCTTAGTTTACATTTGGTCTGTAAAAACAGCTAACATAGTAGTTCAAAAATAGCAAAAGGGATTGGAATTCCTAAAACGTTTAAATGAATGTGCAATCCTCTAAACTCTTACTACTGTTGCATAAAATAACATAGGTTAGTTACAAACTCTCAAAAAAAATTCAATAAAGTTTACTTACTCTAGTTAACGTAATGAGAAAACCCCGTATTGAAGTTACAATAATGACTCCAACAAGTAGGAATGAGATCTGTTGTGACCAAAACTTGATCTGAAAGTCAAATGAACATTGAAAACATTTACTTCTATTAGAAAGTTTATTTATTTTTTTAAAAAGTTTATTGAAATTGTTAATTAATGTATACCTAAAATTTTATGGATGTATTTCTCTGTCTTTATCAATTTTTAAGACTTTTGAGATATTTTTTTCTGGCACAAATGAAAGCTTTTATGAAATAAGAACAACCAATAGTACAGTTTTAATTGAATAAGTGAGGATAAAAAAATCAAAAGAAGTACATCAAATTCAAATCCAAAATACTTGACAGCAATTTCTATTCCTTTTGTAACTGGATCAACTTTACCAACTCTGTCAAATATTATATTTATTGTTGCCTGAAAGAAAACACAATGAAAGGAAAATCTTTAAAAAAAATACCCAGTATGAAAAAGTTGATTTTAATTTAAAAAACAAATTTCATTCTACAAATAAGTTTCCAATTTATAATTTACATTAAGTACATAAAGGAAACCAATAAGTATTTTTACTACACAAGTGAAGCAAAAAAAAAAAAAACAACAAATAAGTTGTCTAACTTACCATAAAAATTTTATAAACACAATACAATGAGAAAAAATGGCCCATCACATTGAAGTAGCGACCTTTGAACGTTTTTGAGTAATCAATTCTATCCTGACAAAAAAAAAGTAAACAGTATTTAAATACTGGATTGATTAGAAAAATTATTGAATAATTTTCTCAAAATATTTAATGTCTTCATTGCTGAACTATCTAAACACACAAAATAAATAAAACAACAAATTTCCAGTGTAACACAAGCTATATTAAAATCTATAAATATCATTTTTCTTTAAACCACACCTTATTTGACATTATTTCAACGCTTGTTGAATAACTTTGATGATACAGAAAAAATATGACAACAACAGCTTTCTTTGTCTGATTCAGAAATGGTAGAAAAAATGATCTGAACATACATTTACATTACAATATAACGCTGTGACTAATGTTAAATGACATGTCTCCTCCAGAGTAACAGAGATCTGCAAAGGTAGTATGAAATAAACACTAAGCAAAAAGTGTAGACTACTTACCATTGCATCATGGAGATCAGCTGTTTCTAAAAATAACTGTCGACTTAATTCTTCCAGTGCTCTTGTTTCTTGTTTAACAGGTCCAAGATATGATTCAGGTTAAGGAAAGTCTATACCAACATACACTGTTTGTAAACTGTACCAACATACACTGTTTGTAAACTGTACCAACATACACTGTTTGTAAACTGTACCAACATACACTGTTTGTAAACTGTACCAAAATACACTTTGTAAACTGTACCAACATACACTGTATATAAACTGTACCAACATACACTGTTTGTAAACTGTACCAACATACACTGTTTGTAAACTGTACCAACATACACTGTTTGTAAACTGTACCAACATACACTGTTTGTAAACTGTACCAACATACATTGTTTGTAAACTGTACCAACATACATTGTTTGTAAACTGTACCAACATACACTGTAAACTGTACCAACATACACTGTATATAAACTATACCAACATACACTGTTTGTAAACTGTACCAACATACACTGTATATAAACTATACCAACATACACTGTTTGTAAACTGTACCAACATACACTGTTTGTAAACTGTACCAACATACACTGTATATAAACTATACCAACATACACTGTTTGTAAACTGTACCAACATACACTGTATATAAACTATACCAACATACACTGTTTGTAAACTGTACCAACATACACTGTATATAAACTATACCAACATACACTGTATGTAAACTGTACCAACATACACTGTGTAAAAACTTTACTAACATAAACTGTATGTAAACTTTTCAATATCCAGTTTTAAAACAAAAGAAAGGGAACTAAACACTATTTAATTATTTGTAAATTAGTCAACTTAGTATGTGGGAAGGGTGAGGACCTGCTAGCAAAGAATAGTGTATGATAAAATAGAAAGGGTCAAATTTTTTCTTATAATCTACCTGATTTTTTAAAAATTAACAAAACATTTATTATCCCCCAAAAATATCCTTCTCCGAAAAAAACTGTACATGACATGTCAAAACCCCTCAATATCAGGGACTTGACGATCACATGGTTGCCAGCAACTAATGGAGACTTAACATTAGAATATCCTCTATAACAATAAAACTAAGTCACAGAAAAATGTAAACAAAGCTATGAACTCCTTGAAGGATGCTCTCTGTATATGGACTGACACTGGTGGCAGCACTCTTCAGTAGTCCCCAAATACCTTTAGATGGAGTGGACAAACTGGCCTGCCTCAGGCTGTCTCTTTGAGATATGGCCATTCTATACCAAACATAAACATACAGCACTAATTCTATACCAAACATAAACATACAGCACTATTTCACAAGGGTTTACACAATTATTAAGCTTAATATTTCATAGAACATTTTTATTTAATAGACCATTACAGTGTGGTCTATTAGTATAAGAGAAATGTCTGAATCACAAGGTCTCAAAAATATTACAGACATCTAATGTAAACAAAACAAGATGCAGACAAACAATTATAAAACATAAAAAAACAAGGAAAGCAATATTTATCTATTTCTAACTTTCTTTCTATCTTGTGAAGAAATAAATAATGTATTATGATTCAACAACAGCTTATTAGTTCAATATTTATAGGTACTTCATCTTGATGTAAATAATTGTCACAAGGGCTAGAAAGCTCCTTTAAGCACTAAGATAAACTACAACTGATACAAAATATATAGGAACCTGTATCATTGAATATTTTTTCACAAAATTTTAATAATATTCTAATTTAATTTCTGTTAGGACAGATAATAAATAAAAATTCCAATTCAAACTGAACTGAGTAAATTGTAAAAAAAATGTGCATTGAGTTAAAAAAAAGTTAATTGCACTCCGCATTCAGCAGATATTTTAATCATCATAATTTTCACCTCTAGATTCATTCCATTGGCAATTAGCTATCTCTATTAGAATAGGGTAAACAATCCGTTTAAATAAGGCCCATCAAACGGACTGACTATCACACCTACCACCTGCCCAAAGAATCCTTATGCTGTTCTGAATTTAGTTCAGATCTTCAGCCAATATTGATATGTTTTTTTTTTGTCATTTGAAAAAAATTTACCTTTTTGCTTCTAAACAATAGATAGATTGCTCGATTGTAATGTTCCTTTGATTTTTAATGTTTTTGCTGTTGCATATTGTTCTATCATTCATGTTAAAATTTCATTGTCATGTGACAAGGTGCTAATCCATGTTTTTGAATATCTTAGTTTTATAAGTCTATTAACAAAAATTTATTTCATTACTTTTAAGTAAATTACGTCACAAAATATAAACAATAAGGTGCTCAAGGTTTAATATACTAAAATAAACAGCATTTTTTATGACACCATTATGCAAATTTGGATTGATCTACCCTCGAGAAGCATTTTACTTGAATGGAACTAAGAAATTATTACGGAAAATTTTTATACTTTTATATGAGCCAAACAGAAAATCTGATTAATATGAATTTCAATATTGATGTGTGGAATTAAATATAAAGATTTCAAATTTACTTTTTTTTCTTAACGATAATTCTGTCCAAGGTTTGCAAAAGTCTTTTCTCAATGCTCTGAATATCAGCATCAGTCACATGCCTGTATAAATGAAAATAAATATCAATACATGTTTTAGAGAAATTTAATTTCATTCATCAAGATACATTTTACTAAGTTTCTTTTATATCTTATGATTCATATAGAAATCTGACAAAGATACTAGAATTAAAAACAATATTGAACAGTAATTACGTATTCTGATAAGAAAAACTCTCATATGCTTAACCAATTATTCTAATTAAAAATAAACAACTCTCTACTATAATATCTGTCTCAGTTATAAAGCCCAACACCTTAACTTGGTTAACAACAAATAATCATTAAACTCAAGTAATGATGACCATTATAATCAATCTAAAATTTAAACTATTTGTATGAAAAAAGTGACCTCTGTGCTGAGAAAATGACATAAAATTAAGAGTTTGAAACTTTAAAAAAAGTGCTTTTATTTTCTCCATCTAATGTTTAAGATAATACAAATACGTAAGAAACTTAAATTTTAACAAGATAATAATAGTGAGGAATGAACTCCGCCAAGGACGGTCCCAAGCCCTGCTGAAAAAGGAGGAGGGTTGGGCGTGTGGCTAGCAACCCCATCTTGTTAAAAACCCTTTGCTACAGAAACACGAACTAAAGAAAAAACAGATATTTCAGTCCTGGGAGAAGAAAGTTCTTCGTCACGAAGACTCATGAAGCTTAGTTGTGGTGAAAGCTGAAAGGAAGCCACAAAGCCGACTACCCTTCTGACAACCAGGAAAACCACTATCGGCACATGGAATGTCAGGACCATGTATGAGTCAGGAAAGATGGCTCAGATAGCAGCAGAGATGGAGAGAAACAAACTGACCATTTTAGGCATTAGCGAGACTAGGTGGACACAAGCTGGACAGAGACGACTGTTATCAGGGGAGATGCTGCTGTACTCCGGACACGAAGAGAATGATGCACCACACACACAGGGAGTTGGCCTCATGCTGCCCAAGAAAGCACAGGGGGCACTGATTGGATGGGAAGCTCACGGTCCGAGGATCATTACTGCCTCCTTCCGTACCAAGAAGAAGATCAAAACTAATATAGTCCAGTGTTATGCACCAACAAACGATAGTGATGAAGACGACAAAGACCAGTTCTACAGCAGAATACAGAAGATACTTGAGACTTTCCCGGGAAAAAATGTAACCATCCTCATGGGAGATTTCAATGCAAAGATTGGGTCATGGGCACACATGCTCTTGGAATGATGAACAAGAATGGGGAGAGATTTGCAGACCTGTGTGCACTCAATAACATGGTCATTGGAGGGAGCATATTTCTCCATAAAAGAATCCACAAGAATACATGGATATTCCCGGATAAAGTGACAGAGAATCAGATAGACCATTTTTGCATTAACAGGAAATTTAGAAGATCCCTAAGATGTAAAAGTGAGGAAGAGGGGCGGATGTAGCGTCTGATCAGCCATCTGGTTGTAGCGAAAGTGAAACTGAAGCTGGAGAGATATGGGTTAAGCTGCGGCAGATAAAGAAGTAAAGTACAACATTAACTTGACTTCTGAAAGATCCTAAGATAAAAGAACAGTTCAACTTGGTGCTGAAGAACAAATATGAAGTGCTCCATGAACTGGTGGAAGAGGAGTACAGTGTATCAAATGAGTGGCAGAAAGTGAAAGAGTCATTAAGATCAGCTGTGTCAAAGAAGTACTAGGGCCAATGAAGCACCATCCAAAAGCGTGGATCACAACTGATACGCTGAATAAGATAGAGGACAAGAGGGAAGGAAGAAAGCAACAGTCAACTTAACAATGCAAAAACTAGATCAGCTAAAGGCAAAACTCAAGAAGAGAAACGGGAAGCACACAACAAAAGTGAAAAAAAAGTATTAGGAAGGACAAGAAAGAGACTGTGTGGATGGATTGGGCTGAAGCAGAACATGCAGCTTACAGTGGAAACATGAAAATGTTATTTGACATAACAAAGAGACTTTCAGGGAAGACCAACAAACCAGAAAGACTTGTCAAAGACAAACAAGGGAAAGCTATTAATGATTTAGATCAACAGCTAAATAGATGGGCTGAGCACTTTGAAGAACTCCTAAACAGACCAGCACCACTGAACCCCCCCCCCCACCACACCCTCAGTTATTGAACCAGCCACAGCAGATCTGCCAATCAACTGTGACAAGCCAACCAAAGAGGAGATCAGAAAAGCCATCACCCTGATAAAAAATGGGAAAGCAGCTGGACCAGATGACATCCCAGCAGAAGCACTAAAGGCAGACCTCAATACGACAGTGAAGATGTTGTACCCACTCTTTGAAAGGATGTGGGAGGAAGAAGACGTACCAACAAACTGGAAGGAAGGATATCTCATCAAGCTTCCCAAAAAAAGGAGACCTTAGCGACTGCAACAACTACAGGGGCATCACATTGCTATCAGTGCCAGGCAAAGTCTTCAACCGAGTCCTTTTGGAGAGGATAAAAGACACAGTCGACCCACAGCTGAGAGACGAACAGGCAGGTTTCCGTCAAAACAGGTCATGCACAGAACAGACCAGATTGCAACACTCCGCATCATAGTTGAGCTGTCCCTGGAGTGGAACTCGCCGCCATACATCAACTTTATTGACTTTGAGAAAGCGTTTGACATTGTAGATCGAGAAATCCTCTGGAAACTTCTTCGACATTATGGTGTCCCCTTAAAAATAGTTAAACTGATCGAGAAATCATATGAGGGTATGTCCTGCAGAGTTATCCATGGAGGGCAGCTAACAGACAGCTTCCAGGTACGAACAGGAGTCAGACAAGGATGCTTGCTTTCTCCATTCCTTTTCCTACTGGCTATAGACTGGATTATGAAGAAATCCACCAGGGAAAGAAGAAATGGAATCCAATGGACTTTGCTAAAACAGCTGGACGACCTGGACTTTGCAGATGACCTTGCTCTCCTTACACATAGCTATCAACAGATGCAAGAGAAAACAAATCTAGTGAATGCCACTGCAAAGGAGGTCGGCCTTAGCATACACACATCTAAAACCAAGATCCTGAAAATTAACTCCACCAACACAAATGCAGTCACCCTAAACGGAAGTAAACTGGAGGAAGTAGAGTCCTTTACTTATCTGGGTAGCATCATAGATCAGCAGGGTGGAACAGATGCAGATGTCAAAGCAAGGATCGGAAAAGCAAGAGCCGCTTTTATCCGCTGGAATTCCAAAGAGCTGTCTCTGAACACCAAAATTCGCCTGTTCAATACCAATGTAAAGTCAGTCCTATTATATGGAGCTGAGACCTGGAGGATTACGAAGACCACCACTAAGAGAGTCCAGGCCTTTATCAACAGCTGCCTTAGGAAAGTTCTCCAAATACGATGGCCTGACACCATCACCAATGCCAGCATCTTAGAATGAACCGGCCAAGCTTCAATAGAAGATGAGATCAGGAAGAGAAGGTGGGGATGGATAGGCCACACATTTTGAAAGCCGGCAAGCAACATCACTAGGCAAGCATTGAGTTGGAATCCTCAAGGAAAAAGAAAGAGAGGTCGGCCTAGAAACACCTGGAGGCGAGAATTTGAAGCAGACATCACCAGGATGGGGCTCAGCAGGAAGCAGCTGGAGAGGATGGCTCAGGATAGAAGTCGCTGGAGATCTTTAGTTGGTGGCCCATACCCCGATAGGAGTGACGGCCAATGATGATGATGATGATGAATAGTGAGGAATAGTTAGAATTTCTTTTTATTAACTGGCCAATAATTATATCTTTAAACTGTACATATAATTTGCCGAGTCAACTATTTGACACAACAGTTGATAGTCAAACATTCCCTGGACTGTCTGTTTAGGTAAATTATTTTACTTATATTATCATTTTTCAGTGTTTTTAGAGCATTTTCGAAAAAAAAAATGCTCTATTGTCCCCGTTTTGTCTGTCTGTCCGTCATCACCCTAGATCTCAACAACCATAAGTCCTAGACCCATGATGTATTTATCATTTTGTAAGTCTTGGCCTGCCATGTGTGCAGCAAAAGTTCATTTTGCGATCTGACCTATGAGGGCCGTAGAAGGGGGCTTATAAAGTACTGTTTTTTACTATATAAGCTATATTAACAATGGAGCGCCCTAGATCTCAACAACCATAAGTCCTAGACCCATGATGTATATATTATTTTGTAGGTCTTGGCCTGCCATGTGTACATCAAAAGTGCATTTCGCGATAGGACCTATGAGGGCCGTAAAAGGGGGCTTATAAAGTACAGTTTTTTACTATATAAGCTATATTAACAATGGAGCGCCCTAGATCTCAGCAACCATAAGTCCTAGACCCATGATGTATATATCATTTTGTGGGTCTTGGCCTGCAAAGTGTACATCAAAAGTCCATTTCGCAATCTGACCTCTCAGAGCCAAAATATAAAGTTTCTTATGTACCGTTTTTGCTTATATTTTAAATATAAATAATAAAAGCTAATCAAAGGGGCGTAATCATTATTTATTTTTGTAATAGTTATTCAACATGATTAATTCCATCTCTAAATTTATCAAAATTCATGCGCGTGGAGCAATATTTATGGCTGTAACCCGGAAAAAAAAATACGGATTTCATCCGGCGAAAATGCTCTAAAATGTCCTTTGTCCAGAATGGAAAAGACTTACATTGCTTGTTTTTTATAAAATCCTAATTTCTGTGATTTCATACATTTAATGAAACAAAGAAATTTCAACATCAGCATTTTGTAGAATGGCGGTAAAAAGAAGTAATGAATTTTTTCTCTATTATTATCACAGACTGAGAAAGTCCTTGTTCTTTGAAACATTTTAAAAGACATAAAACAGACCGAAATATAAATTATACCCTCAATTCCTTTTTTTTAAAGATCAATCTTACCTAATGAAATACGACATATACGTATATGGACAGTTAACTGCACCAAACCCAGACAAGATTGCCATTAATGTGACACCAATGACACCAACACGACCTATGCACTGTTCTATTGAAAAAATACCTTGAGAAAAAATACAATAAACTCATATAATTTTGTACATTAATGTTTATAATAATAAAAAATGTTTGGAAGTTGTTTTAATTAACTCCAGAGAGACAAATAAAAAACATAAGCAGATTAATCATTAAAAGGTAACATAAAACAAAACCATATACAGTGATACCTCAGGTTACGAACTTAATTCCTTCCAGAACCTGAGCATTGAAATGGTTAAAATATAGGCAATCTTTTTTTTTTACATTTGGTCATTAATCAGCCTAAATGCAAAGAATGTGTGTTCTTCACGTATTAAATATAAAGAAAGAAAACAACCAAATAAATTAAAAGTAAAATAAAAAAAAAGATTTAGCATATCTTCCTGACAAAGAAAACGATAGTGGTGAAATGTGTTGTTTTCTTTGCTTTTCTGAATGATTAGTTTCAGGAATTTCTGGTCACTGTTTACCAACTGGGAATCTTTCTGCACCAAGAAACTTCAAGGGAAATTTGTTGCTTCTTTTGCTGAAGAGTCTTTCTGAAGTGGGCCATTGCGTTATTATTCATCAGGTTAACTGACCAATAAACAATAAGTTTGGATGATGGCTCATAGTGAAGTCTTTGACATCTGCCTACTTGCTGCAAAAATCTTAAATCCTGGTTGTTGATAAGGTCACTGGCTCCTCATCTTTGGGTGACTGCACCTCCTTTAATGTCTTCAGTTGCTCATTCTGTAGATCCACAAGCTCATATGTAGTAACCTCCATGATGTGATCCTAAATCAGCTCCTCCAAGTTGTCGCCATCGACTTCCAGGACCAATTTTTTTTAGATTTGCTTCTTCTGTTAATGATCATTTGACCCAGAGCTAAACTTAGCTCTCTCCTGCGCGTCTTCATTCCTAACCTGAAGCACTGTTCATAACCTGAGATACATGTGTACTTAACAATCAAATATTATAGCAAAACAACACATTTATTTACTAAGGTGATTTTTTTAGCAAGAATTTTAAAGAAAGTATTTAAAAAGGTAAATATTGAAAACAAGGTATTAGTAATTAAAAAAAAAACACATTTTTTTAAAGAAATATGTCAATAAATGTCCATAAGTTACAAAAGAGTTTTATAATTAAAAAAATTTTCAGCACATTACAAAATAATTCCATACCATAAAAACGAGTTAAAGAAAGCTCACCGTGTTTAGGACTTAAAATAGGAAATGGATCTCCTACTCTCCAAAATAAATATAATGTTAAGCACCAAACTCCAGCAGCTATAAATACTCGAAAATGACGCTTTTGAGGAACTAAATGTAGATTTCAAATATATTGATTGTTTTTATTAGAACTATAAAACATACAAAACTTTAAAAAGCCAATCCAAAAAAATCTTTAAAAATGCATTAAACTGAGTTTACTTATATACTCATAAATAATTAATTTACAAGTAGCCCTTGTTTAAATGTTTTCATCTATAAAGTTTCTCATAAAACAATTTTAAAAAACACTGCTCACTCCTTTAAAACAAATACATGTGTGCCAAAGTATGCTCATTATTTAAGTGTACTAAGAGTAAAATGGTTCAGCATGGTGAATCCACCCATAAACAAGGACTGCCTGTATTACATTCCAAAAGTTACCCATTCTGAGATTCTGTATCAAATAGTAGGCAATATAATAGGGTAATACGGCAATCAGCACAAACAGAATAGCATACAATCCTAATTTCCAATGAAAGAACCTTGAGCTAAAATCAAATAAAAAATATCTGTAATATTTAAATGCATGTATGTCAGTTGATAATAAAGAAGAAAAAACTTTTTTTTACAAATGTCTAAAAATTAACACAGTAATATTTTATCTAGGTACCAAACACTGGCATATGATGACAATATTTATTACCAGTATTCCACAAGATCAAAAATTCAAGTCTATATGTAGTTCAATATATAATGTGTGTGTGTATGTATATATATATATATATATAAAATACATAATAGTCTAACCTAGGTGGTAGACCATGTGTATCCCTCGCAGTAAAGACGGTCTAAGGGATACAACTCAATTATAAGGAGTCAACTAATCATTGTATTAGTTGACTCGCTTGGTTTTTTTTTTAATTTGTTGTAGATTTCTTTTATATCACAGGTAGCAGCCAGCGTCAGCAGGCTTTTCAACTATTATATATATATATATATATAAAAGTCCCAAAAGATTCATTCTAAACTTAACTGCTGTCTAAAAATGTACTTGTGAGTGCTCTAACAGTTTTATTATATTCCATTCTCTCTTAATGGCCTCAGCTCTTCAATTCCCTCTCTACTTCTTATACTACTAGAAAGTCCAGCTCTTATATTGTGTTCACAAACAGGCAATTGATTGACTTGCTTGAATCTTAACCATTTCTTGCAACAATGCCCATGATTGAACATGGATCTCTAGACAAACAGACAACTACTTAGCGCTCATTAGAATCTAACCCTCCTTGACTGTGAATAAATTTCTAGTGATGCTGCTTAAACTAAATGGACTAAAACTAAATTTTTTACAATCACTGGTCATTAATTTGTTGATTCTAGTAATTTTCACTGTCATATTTGCGGTTAAGCAGCCCCATTTTATGAGTCACCCACCTTTTCATTGCTTAGATGAATACTAATTAACCCATGTGCTTCTTTCTGCACTTCTCAAACAATGCTCTACAGGCATAAAGTTTGAATATGGAAGGAAAACAAATTCTGCTGCCTAAAAAATCATATGAAGATTCGTTCAAGGAGAAATTTTTTTTTATCAAGATATATCTATTTATCTATTTTAATGTCAGGTGAAGTACTAGCTAAGATTCAGAGTCTGCAACTATCCACAATTAATGTTTTTAGATGTTGCGCTCTGCTTGAAAAATATATAATCGACACCATACTGCAGAAAAACTGCCATCCTGGCAGAAACATACATATTTTAGAAAAGATCCTAGAAAAGACGATTTCAATTGAAATTGAAAATATTTCTAATGTTTCAGAATGAAATATGCATGCAGTTAGAGAAAAGGTTGCTTCTGATCAATTGTAATTTTTCCTAACAAAATATGTGCTTCAGAGGCAAAAAATGGAGTCATGCCCACTTTACATTTTAGTAAAAAAATAACCTGAAAGATATAAAAAATTCAGTCTTTACAAAATAACGAAATAAGTTAAACAATATTTCTGCACATTATAATTGCATAACAGCTAATTGTTTTCTACCAGGATTCTTTGCGGAGGTACATTTTTGGTCAAAAGGCAGCAATAAAGAAATTGAAAAAATTAAAAACATTGCTAAAATCATCATTTTTACACAAAATCAGCTATTTTCTTAAATATTTGTAACAGAAACTATTCAAACCTGAGGCACAAAGTATTCAAATAGCATGCTTTTTTACAGAATGTGCAGGTCCATTACAAAAAATCTGAATAGTGCATTTTGACTAATTTTATTTCCCTGTCCTTGGTGCACTTTGTGCATTGACATGAAATTGTGATATTTGGAACACACAATAATGCACCGGAAACCCCAAAAAAAGTTTTAAAGGGTTTCACTCATGCTATAGCATTGAACTTTGCTTAACTATTTCTTATTCAAAGAAAAAAGAACATCCATTAAATTTAACTTAAATGAAAGCCAAACACATTTGTTTATGTTTTAAAAAGCAACAATGTAGAGTAACAAAATTATTAAACAGGATAAAACAATATTATTGCAGTCTTTATGCACTCTAACACTTAAAGGATTTTTGTCTAGTGAGATTTTTTCACTCCTCTGAAGTTGGTATACTTGTTCAACCAAATCAAAAGTTTTTTCTTCCATCTCTTGGTGCATTCATATCAACCTAAAAAGCTCATTATCCACTTAACACTCTTCTGTGAACTACACTTCTCAAAAATGAGGTAATAATTTTAAGTGAGCAGTGCCATCTAGTGGCAAATGAATTAAACTGTAAGTAATTTCTTTCATCTTGAAAAACATAGGGTCAGCTCATGTTCAGAAGCTCAAAGGTTAACTAATGCTATAAAGGTATTACTTTTATGTGATGATAATTATCCACAAATAATACAGATGTATTAATTTTCAAATATTAAAAAAAAAACAGAATTTTCTTTGCACAATCTGTTTTGACCTATGCAGTAAAATGTAAGACAAAAATAATTTTGCCGAATGTGCAACTGGTGAAAAAATATTAATTTAATGTGCAAGACAAAAAAATAAGCCATCAAAAATTACCTGGACTCCATTATTCCTAGAATTTCAAATATAATCAGCTCAAACATGATGCAAGAAAGAGAAAAAGTTGTTGAAAATACCAGTAGTACTACAGAATGATGTACCTTAAAAAAATTATTTAAAAGATTTTCTAAATTGTTAAAAGAAAAGCCAAGAAATATATCAATTTATAATTATGTTAGTAGCAAGATAAAAAAAATTACATACATAATGTAGACAACATAAATTATCAGATTTGATGACAACCTAAACACAATTGTTACCTCATAATCTCTGTACAACTGTTTCAAAAAGAAAACCCAGCCTCCACCAAAGAATAAAACCTGTAAAAAGATAAATTTACAATATATTTCAAAATGGAATTTTTTAAAAAGCTGTTTAAGAAGTATTAATAGAAACACTTCGATTTTCTTAAATTTAGTCCAACTCAAAGCACGTTGAATTATTCTTTTTAAAACATACAGCGTCAGTGGTTCACAATTTACGCACTTTGCACTTCAATGGTGAAATAATAGTAAAAGCAAAGAAGCAGTTTCAACAATACATCAGAGATTATGTGACATGGTAGAAAATTGAAGGTTTTTAACAGTCCTTTGAATAATTATTTTGTATCTATATTTATTATGAACTTCTCACCAGATTAATTTTCTTTCTATAATACAATATGTAACTAAATAAAATACTTTATACGAACTACAAAGTCCAGATAAATATGTAGAATACCTTGATTAATTTAGCAATAAATAGAGCTTTAAGACAAAAAAAATGTCCTCTTTATATAATAAGTATCAAAAAAGTACTTAGCTTCAGACTAAATTAAAGATTAATTAACTTACTTGAATGTTTTAAGATAGTGTATTGTTATTGAGAATACATAAATGTTTCAAATTTCAAATCAATTGGGCTTAAAGAAGTTAGTGATAGTTGATTTCAAATTTGCCTAAATTTTGTTACTAACAAATATTATTTGAGCTTCCAGACAAAGGAAGTTATAATTAAAGTAAGGTATTTTATGACTAAGGGATCTAATTTACTGTTTGCCCTCTGGAAATTTTGAAACTGAAGCTATTTGAGAGGATAATTCAATTGGCTCTTACTGTTATTTTTTACTATATGCCAAAGTGACTGAATACTATGTAGTATGCGCTTTTTCCAACAAGGCATACATTTTGACAAAAAAAAAAACACCTTTCCGCATTAATCGTTGACCTAAAATGACTTTCTGTCTAATACAATTACTATTGTCTCTCTAATAAATTTACACTTGTCTCCCTGATACAAATAAAATGATCTCCCCTTATAATAAGTTTTCCCATCTAGATGCAGTGTATCTCTACTTCTTTAGATGGAAACTAGCAGGAGAAAGCTTAAAGTACTGTAAACAAACTAGCAGGAGAATGCTTAAGGTACTGTAAACAAACTAGCAGGAGAAT
>JAGDYQ010000068.1:1041107-1058599 GCA_021962125.1 Bulinus truncatus
TGTAAAATTACAAAATTTATTTTTCAAGTCATATCCTAATGCCCATGATTGAACATGGATCTCTAGACAAACAGACAACTACTTAGCGCTCATTAGAATCTAACCCTCCTTGACTGTGAATAAATTTCTAGTGATGCTGCTTAAACTAAATGGACTAAAACTAAATTTTTTACAATCACTGGTCATTAATTTGTTGATTCTAGTAATTTTCACTGTCACATTTGCGGTTAAGCAGCTCATTTTACGAGTCACCCACCTTTTCATTGCTTAGATGAATACTAACAATGCTCTACAGGCATAAAGTTTGAATATAGAAGGAAAACAAATTCTGCTGCCTAAAAAATCATATGAAGATTCGTTCAAGGAGAAATTTTTTTTGATCAAGATATATCTATTTATCTATTTTAATGTCAGGTGAAGTACTAGCTAAGATTCAGAATCTGCAACTATCAACAATTAATGTTTTTTAGATGTTGCGCTCTGGTTGAAAAATATATAATCGACACCATACTGCAGAAAAACTGCCATCCTGGCAAAGATCCTAGAAAACACAATTTCAATTGAAAATGAACATATTTCTAATGTTTCAGAATGAAATATGCATGCAGTTAGAGAAAAGGTTGCTTCTGATCAATTGTAATTTTCCCTAACAAAATGTGTGCTTCAGGGCAAAAAATGGAGTCATGCCCACTTTACCTTTGAGTAAAAAAATAACCTGAAAGATATAAAAAATTCAGTCTTTACAAAATAACGAAATAAGTTAAACAATATTTCTGCACATTATAATTGCATAACAGCTAATTGTTTTCTACCAGGATTCTTTGCGGAGGTACATTTTTGGTCAAAAGGCAGCAATAAAGAAATTGAAAAAATTAAAAACATTGCTAAAATCAACATTTCTACACAAAATCAGCTATTTTCTTAAATATTTGTAACAGAAACTATTCAAACCTGAGGCACAAAGTATTCAAATAGCATGCTTTTTTTTACAGAATGTGCAGGTCCATTAAAAAAAAATCTGAATAGTGCATTTTGACTAATTTTATTTCCCTGTCCTTGGTGCAATTAGTTCATTGACATGAAATTGTGATATTTGGAACACACAATAATGCACCAGAAACCCCAAAAAAAGTTTTGAAGGGTTTCACTCATGCTATAGCATTGAACTTGGCTTAACTATTTCTTATTCAAAGAAAAAAGAACATCCATTAAATTTAAGTTAATGTAAGCCAAACACATTTTTTTATGTTTTAAAATGCAAAAATGTAGAGTAACAAAATTATTAAACTGGATAAAACAATATTATTGCAGTCTTTATGCACTCTAACACTTAAAGGATTTTTGTCTAGTGAGATTTTCTCACTCCTCTGAAGTTGGTATACTTGTTCAACCAAATCAAAAGCTTTTTCTTCCATCTCTTGGTGCATTCATATCAACCTGAAAAGCACATTATCCACTTAACACTCTTCTTTGAACTACACTTCTCAAAAATGAGGTAATAATTTTAAGTGAGCAGTGCCATCTAGTGGCAAATGAATTAAACTGGTCCATTGTAAGAAATTTCTTTCATCTTGAAAATCATAGGGTCAGCTCATGTTCAGAAGCTCAAAGGTTAACTAATACTAAAAAGGTACTACTTTTATGTGATGATAATTATCCACAAATAATACAGATATATTAATTTTCAAATATTAAAAAAAAAACAGAATTTTCTTTGCACAATCTGTTTTGACCTATGCAGTAAAATGTAAGACAAAAATAATTTTGCCGAATGTGCAACTGGTGCAAAAATATTAATTTAATGTGCAAGACAAAAAAATAAGCCATCAAAAATTACCTGGACTCCATTATTCCTAGAATTTCAAATATAATCAGCTCAAACATGATGCAAGAAAGAGAAAAAGTTGTTGAAAATACCAGTAGTACTACAGAATGATGTACCTTAAAAAAAATTATTTAAAAGATTTTCTAAATTGTTAAAAGAAAAGCCAAGAAATATATCAATTTATAATTATGTATGTAGCATGATAAAAAATTACATACATAATGTAGACAACATAAATTATCAGATTTGATGACAACCTAAACACAATTGTTACCTCATAATCTCTGTACAACTGTTTCAAAAAGAAAACCCAGCCTCCACCAAAGAATAAAACCTGTAAAAAGATACATTTACAATATATTTTAAGGATATTTTGACATTCTGTGAAAGTAAAATATTTCAAAACGGAATTTTTTAAAAAGCTGTTTAAGAAGTATTAATAGAAACACTTCGATTTTCTTAAATTTAGTCCAACTCAAAGCTTGTTAAATTATTCTTTTTACAACATACACCGTCAGTGGTTCACAATTTACGCACTTTGCACTTCAATGGTGAAATAATAGTAAAAGCAAAGAAGCAGTTTCAACAATACATCAGAGATTATGTGACATGGTAGAAAATTGAAGGTTTTTAACAGTCCTTTGAATAATTATTTTGTATCTATATTTATTATGAACTTCTCACCGGATTAATTTTTTTTCTATAATACAATATGTAACTAAATAAAATACTTTATACGAACTACAAAGCCCAGATAAAGATTAGTATACCTTGATTAATTTAGCAATAAATAGAGTTTTAAGACAAAAAAAAATTCCTCTTTATATAATAATTATCAAAAAAGTACTTAGCTTCAGACTAAATTAAAGATTAATTAACTTACTCGAATGTTTTAAAATAGTGTATTGTTATTGAGAGTACATAAATGTTTCAAATTTCAAATCAATTGGGCTTAAAGAAGTTAGTGATAGTTGATTTCAAATTTCCCTAAATTTTGTTACTAACAAATATTATTTGGGCTTCCAGACAAAGTAAGTTATAATTAAAGTAAGGTATTTTATGACTAAGGGATCTAATTTACTGTTTGCCCTCTGGAAATTTTGAAACTGAAGCTATTTGAGAGGATAATTCAACTGGCTTTTACTGTTATTTTTTACTATATGTGCAAAGTGACTGAATACTATGTAGTATGCACTTTTTCCAACAAGGCATACATTTTGACAAAAAAAAAACCTTTCCGCATTAATCGTTGACCTAGAATGACTTTCTGCCTAATACAATTACTATTGTCTCTCTAATAAATTTACACTTGTCTCCCTGATACAAATAAAATAGTCTCCCTTATAATAATTCCACAGTATCCTAAGATACCGAACAATAAACTTCTCCCTTGTTCCAAACAACAAAAGTGTCTTTAGATGGAAACTAGAAGGAGAATCCTTAAGGTATTGTAAACCATAGCTGTAAACAAAGGAAAAATGCTCTACATCAGTGGTTCTCAAAGTGTACATTGCAAGTCATAACCCAATAAATAAATTGGTGGTTTAAAACTACTTGAAGAATGAAGTAGTCACAGTTGTTAACTTGTTCGCTGACCGATGGTGATAAACAAAAAATATTTTAGACACATTTTATTTGACTCTGACATTTAAAAATTCCATACGGCAAAACCCTGCAATTCCAAATATTTATTATGTAATAATATACAGTAAATTCTTATTTTAACCAATGAGCCTGAGTCACACTTTTATCATCTTGGCCTTGTTCATCTTGGGGGTGTTGTTGTTTTTTCAATACAGGGAAATATAAGTAAGGAAATATTTTTTAGGGTAATTTAGAATCTTTTGTGAGCCATATTTTGGCCCATTTCTTTCGGCAACTTTCGGTTGACGATTCACATTAATTTAATCACATTAAAACTATGCACTGTCTACGCATACGTCTAAGCGTACTACGTATTTTTTTTTTGGGGATACGTCTAGCAAACTTTGATGACGTCAGTAAACAGAATGAACTCTTATGATTTAAAGTTATTTTCTTTTCGCGGGAAATTGCATTATTTCTGATTATACACTAAAATTGTAGCTAGGTTTCTGTGGCGCGCTGGCAGAGTGGGTTAATCGCTTGGCCGTGACCCATTTTGGCTAACTATATGCGGGTTCGATTCCTCTCAGAGACATATCTTCTTTTTTCAGATTTTTTTTTTCAGGATTAGGGATAGGGTTAGGGTGTGGAGCAATATCTATTGATGGTCCCCGAAAAAAAAAATACGGGAGACATATTTTTTTTTTCAGGATTAGGGTTAGGGTGTAGAGCAATATCTATTGATGGTCCCCGAAACAAATATATATCTCCGATTATTAACAGTAAATGACGTCATCATCGTCTGCAGTAAATAAGAGTTCTCATTCATTCTGTTTACTGACGTCATCAAAGTTTGCTAGACGTATCCCGAAAAAAAAATATGTAGTACGCTTAGACGTATCCGGAGCCAGTGCGTTAAGACTAAGACCTGTGCATCACTATCAGGATATTAAAGAACCGTTTATCTCGTGGCGGACTGTCGTAAACAATTACCAAAGATTTTTCATCCAAAACAGATTAGATCCCGTTTGTGTTATTGCAAAAAAAAAAATATCGATAACTGTTAACTACAGTGGGAGAAAGTTAAATCTTAATTAAATTGTATTTATTCTTGTTGATCTTTCATTATGTCTCTGTCGAGTCTTTGTCCCACTGTCATTGTATTTAAACAGACTGTCGTGATTATAATTATGAAAAATTCTCTTACCAGTGAAAATACCATAATTATTGAATCTACGAGAAAAGACATTTTTATTTTATAAGGCTAATTAAAATAGCATCGAAAACAGAAAATTCACAAATTCAATACACTTCTGAAGATATGCAACGCACGTATGCAAGAGTTACGTAGATTTGTTGTTATGTTTGCACTGGCGTATGTAACTATTTCTTTACTTGAAAAAAGATATAAACATAGATTACATAGATCAGTGTTTTTTTTTTTAGGCAATCAGAAATCATCTGATCTGTTGTTTATTTTGCAATCAATCAGTCTATGTGCATTTTTAGTGATTTATTTAAATACTTAATCGTATAACTCATGTCCTGTGAAGTACGAATATATGTTACATTTCTCCGTCCACATTCAACAATAACAATGTCTTCTTACACTGAATACAAAGTTGCTTTAATTTACTGGATGTGTATCACCAGCTGCTTTTGTTTACTAACAGAATTTACGAAGGAATTAACTGAGAGGAAGTTAGAAGGAATTTTTAGTGAAAAAACTAATGACTTAAATTTCACAGAGACAGGGGTTAAAACATTTAAAGTAGAAAAAGAAAGTGTTATAAGTAATTCAAAACATGCATCAGCAATATCTTATAAAGACAACACAGTTCTTATGCCATTTTCATTTTCGGATACTTCTGTTGGAAACCTAACTACTGTTGTAGTTTCAAATTGCTCATTTGGAACAACATATTCAAATTATTCAGTCAATATTTTCTCACAGATCATATTTATTTTTAATTATTTGGAAGAAAATAAGGTAAATGGTCTTTTCTATGATTATGTCTTTATTCATAATACTTTTCACTTTCAATACTTGCCGTAATTCATAGCTTAAATATCTGGTCAAAAAAATTCTGAGATCCATTTTACTTCAGATTTCATTGCCCAGAAGTCAAATTTGAAAGTTAAATATTTGTGGAAAATAAGTTCTTTGTCTTCTAGCCAAGGCACTTTTCCCCGAAACAACCACATTTTTATTTAATAAACACGCTTGTATCTGATGCAGGACAAAAGAGATGTATTTATTTTTGGAATACTTTTCCTCATCTATCCCAGATAAACAATAGTACACCCTAATTTAGTGTTATCTACTGATTACTCTGATTGAGACTTTGGTTGACAAAAAGCCTGAATGTCATGGTGTGAGTAATGAGTTCCTGCCCCAGTTAGCCACTTACCATTCTAGCCTCACCTACTCAAAGTCGGCTATATTACTGTCCCAATGGTGGTTTCTAGTCTGATAAAGGATCAAGGGAAAAATGTCTCATTCTTATTCTACAAAGGGTTGAATAGTGCTAATGTTGACTATATTATTTTATATATGTCATGGGGGGGAGCTTTGTTGTGTGATTTTGAGGAAAAGTGCTTCAATATGACCAGTCCATTCCTTAATGTTTGTAGTCTAATTTTTTCTAGACGGCCTCATCAGTGCTCCTTCATGAGTATTGCTCTAGATATTAATAATGTATGCCTAACTTAAAAATCAAATTTGATAGAGCCTAAACCCAAAATATTTAGTAACAGTAAAATACTAAAAATGAAAAATATGGTGTTCTTGTTTTGTTTTGTTTTTATTATAAATACCAGATGTTTTTAGATTGTTCAAGGCCTCCCAAAACAGTGTGCCCTGGAGAGTGATTGCAGAAGCCCTTTGCTCCGCAAGGAGTGCAAGGAATTAAGTCAAGTTTAGAGTGTTCATCATTATCATACCCTTAAACAATGTGGTTAATAATTCCCTATCCTGAGCGGCTGTCTTTAATTCAATCATTAGTAGCCCTGTCCACTCTTTTTTATATTGTCAAACCAACATTTGGTGCTCTTTGTGACAGCCTCCTTCTATAGTTCATTGATGAAAGGCTATTAAGCCTTAGCTCATGACCAAAACTTTCCATCTTCGTCACTTGATTGTTGCCATGATTGTTTCCTGAGGGCCACAATTGATATTCTTTCCCAGATATACTCATTGGTCTTGCATTCTAGGTAGGAGATTCAAAGGATTTCTCTCATGCATTTATTTTTGAATGCATGCAACTTGCTTACCATGGCTGCTAGAATTGTCTAAGTCTCACACCCATACAGGGCAATGGTTTTAAATAGGGCTCTGTAAAGTCTGAGCTTTGTTGGTAGGCTAATGCTTTTGCTGGTCCAGATTCTGCCTAATTTAGTCATTGTTGCCATCGCTAATCTAATCCTGGCCTGAATTTCTGCTTCACAGCATTCATCTTTGGATAGTTATTTAAAATTATGTATCTCTTTCAGCCTTTAATGGTTCGCTACTGGCATCTGTTGGTGTTGACCACTTTTTTGATCAGAGCTGATTTCCATTTCGTATGTACCCGCCCTATCTGCCAGATTGTCTGTCAGCTCTAGAAGTTCATTGTTGCTCCCTGCCAAAATATCTATATCATCAGCACTGCTTAGGTTGCATAAAAGTCTTCAACCAACGGAGATGGATGTGTGCTGGTCAGTGAGTGCTTCTTGTATGATTTTCTTGGAAGATGTTGAACCGAACTGGCAAAAGAATGCAGCCTTGACGAACTTCACTTGACAACCTGAAGAAGTCTCACACACAGCCATTACATTGGACTGCACTGCTCACTTGATTATAGGGTGCTTTGATAACTTGTAACAGGCTCATTTCAATGTTGTAGCTTTTTGTAACTTGCCAGTGGCTTTTGTGCCATACATGATAAAGGCTTTCTTAAAGTCTATGAAGTTTGTGATTGTGTAGTGTTTTCCTATGAGCAAGCGACAGTTGAAGATCTGCTTGATTATGCTTCTGTCTGATCTGAAACCTGCTTGTTTTTATGCCATTAGTTCCTCAGCTACTGACTTTGATCAATTGAGTATAAATTTTTAGCATTACTTGGCTTGGTAGACTGATGTTTTTGAAGTCCCTGCAAGGATGAGATGCAATCTCTTAGATTCTATAAACCACTAATGGGATGGTTTTTGCAGTGCCCTTTTTTCATCCCCACCATAGTCAATAGTGCAATAATTATC
This sequence comes from Bulinus truncatus, assembly GCA_021962125.1. NCBI lineage: Eukaryota > Metazoa > Mollusca > Gastropoda > Planorbidae > Bulinus > Bulinus truncatus. Next base: position 1,048,753 of record JAGDYQ010000068.1, read on the forward strand.
GAGTTATCACTGGAGATATATCGGAGACTTTAACCTTGACCCAAAACATCCATTGGTCCTCAGCAAAGTTTGAACCAGGTAAACAGTCGAGCTCTTTTCCAAACAACCATACACACACACACACACGTAGACTGATTATCCTGCAGTACAGACACTTAATAATTGCCATTTTAGGCAGTGGTATGATGATTGAATGGATTCATTCCTTGGCCAAATTTTATTTTTCCATATCTTCTGGCACAGCATTGTTAGGCTTTTATTGTATAAGCTTTTATTTAACCTCACTTTTTGTCTGTCTGTTCTTAAATTTAGTATCTTAATTTTGGCCTATAGTTAGGATGTTGAACATTTGAATACTTGTCTTGCATTCTAGATAGGAGACTTTCAAAGCTTTTAATTTATCTGTGACGTTTAAGATGGGGGAAAATAAAGAAAGCGATTATGATGTCAAATTAAAAACATAAGTTAAAATAATGGTACATAATTGTGCAACATAATGCAGCTTTCTTTTAATCTTAAATTGACTAACCAAACAATGCCAAAGTGTGCAACAAACAACTGCAAGTTTAATTCTGTTACCTTTAAAAAAGTAAAATGAAAATAAAAAACATTTTAAAAAATAAGCTTTAATTAAAATGTCATAAAAAGCGGAGATGTTCCAAGTACTGACCATGCAATTATGAGTACAAGTAAAATTCCAAGACTTTAAGTAAAAAAATACCTCAGTTGCAAGTGCAAGTATCCAAGGTATAATTACAAATACTCTAAAAATGGACTAGAGTAGTACCTGATTAAGGGTACTTGGTAAGGCAATAAACCCTTAGATTATTCAAATAATTATGGAATTTACCACCTCTTGATGTTGTAATTTATATTTATATCAAGACAAAATATTATGGGCATAGTATGTGTATTTACATTGATTGATATATAGAAAAAAGAAATAATATATAATAATAAAAACATTATGCTATAGATATAGTTGGGCACCTAAGATTTTATTTTTTAGTAATGATAAATTCTATACATATTTGTATAATCTAAGGAATTATTTGGTAACTTTTTAGAGCCATTTAATTAAAGCTCATTTTTAAAAAGGTTTTTTATACAAATAAATTTATTCTTGCAAACTATTGCAGTACACATGGGAATTAAGTTAGACTGTTATTGCATGAAACTTATTACTTTTACTTGGCTTAATTTTTTTTTAAAGTATAATGAAATAGGTCAATGACATTTTGAATAAGTATTTCTTAGAAAACTGCCACCTTCATAATTTTATTTTTCAGACAACTGCTGTTAGAGTAACAGTTTCAGCTTCAAATTCAAATGAAGAATATCCTACTATGTTTGTTGCCAGGCAGCAGGAAGGAATCCTTTCCTGGCAGATTCCATTTGAAATTGGAAGCAGGTAATTTTTTTCTAAACAATTAACAGTTATGTTATTTTAAAAGTCTTAATAACTTATTATAATAAAAATTAACAAACCGTTCTTAAATCTTATAATAATTTTTGTCACAAATTATAGTTACAGGTATTGGTCAGTGAGTCGTACCTTGTGCCCAATAGACAAAAACAAAAAAAAATCTATTTCAAAAAATCAACTGATATATTTAACTGTGTCAAGTATGTCAAACGACAGTGTTAAATTTAATCTCACCACTAACAGATTGTCTGATTTTGAATTGGAGTAAGTAATTACAGTTAAAGCAACAACTTTTCTTTACATATAAAATATTATATGGTGTTGAATATCATACAAAATTTTTTTTTTGCTTATTGCCTTTATACAATAGTAACCAGACAGAATGTGACATGTTTAAATTATCTTGCATCTTTTAAGATTTAACTTTTAACTAGAAAAAACAATTATTGAAGGGACCAGATAATCGACCATCACAAAATATTTTTTAAAATACTTTTTTTCATTTAATAGGCATGAAAAACCTCGATCATTCAGTTTAAGTGTTTGGGAACCAACATACTTCATGTACACATTCCCTGACAATATTTCTGCTGTTTTACTTAAAGTCAATTCAACATCTCACATTTGTATGACAGTCTCTATACAGAATATAAAGGTATTTATAAAGTCTGGTACAATTTTTTATCATATTTATAAATTTAGTCATTTATATAAATTTAGTTAACGTCTTGATTGACTTCTCCTATTTAAAAAATAATCTGTTTAACTTAGAAAAATTTCAACAGGTCTGGGTCTATTATTTAGTTTTTTGTATCGATTTCCATTATTAAATTATAACTGATTTCAGTGTCCGGTATTTGACCTTGAAACAAATGTAGAATTTGAAGGAAAGCATCAAACTATGACAACACAAGCAGCAATGTTTTTAGAGGTAAAAATCTTTTTATCCATTTACTTTTGGTAGTTATTCATTTCATATATAGCTATAATTTTATTTTGATTAGCCATATTGTTTACTTGGAATGGTAAGTAATTTTAACAGACATCTGCATATGTTGAAGACAAGCAGGTGTAACAGAATAATTAGTAATTGTCTTCAATAATGTTTATATGGAACTGAATACTTTGGTCTGATAAGGCAAATCACTTGAACAAAAACCTGCCAAAGTAAACATTAGTTGATTGTAATAGAAGTCGACTGCTAGATGAGTTCATCTTTCAGCTTGTTTTTTTATACTTAACTAGAATTTTTCTTAAATTATGTCATCCGCTCATTAATAAATGTATGTGTAATATGTAATTACATTTTTTTTCTTTAGAAAGATGATTTTAAAGGAATGAATGGTTTTTATGTTGTGTTTATTGTAAAACCCAGCAATGAAGATTGTGAGGGCTATTTACAACAGACTATGATAGGACCTTTGAATGAAACTCAAATGAGAAAACTAGTCACTGTAGAAGTTAAAGGAACTATTTCCAGTAAGTTGAGTACATTGTAAACAAAGCCATTAATTTTTTTGTAAGATCAGAGAATGATATTTTTATAAAAATAAAAAAGAAGCTTATGAAAGCAATCAATAGTTTAATAACATTTGCTTTGTAAACATAATTTTAAGAAAAAACATATATTTTGCTTTATTATAGTTGTACATTTTTAGAGCTTTTAAATGCTTAATTTTTTTTTTAACACTCATTGTAAACATCCATGGTGAGGGATGGTCATTAATCATGGAAATTAATTTAAAGTCATTTTATTCTTCAGAAATATATGCAAATGTAGTAACTTATTCATTGCTCAAAATATTTGTAATGCCAAACTGTTTAAATTAAGGTTTGATTTTTGTTGTTCAGTTTATGAATCAAATGGTTTTTTTTTTTGGCAGGTTCCCAGTACTTGACTGCCATTTTTGCTGCTGTCAGTCTTTATCTGGCATTTTATTTAATTGCCTTCATAATTGGAGTTGTTTTTGCTGGGTGGTAAGTAGAATGATTGAAATACTTTTTAGAAGTTGACCCAAAGACTGAGATAAAGTTTAATAACCTGATTTGTCTTGAAGTGCTATGGTATATCAATGTTGGCCAAATGAAACTCTTAGAACCTCAAGATGCTCTTCAGTGAGTTTTGTGGAGCTCTCAGTCTTTTTTTTACTATCCTTTGATTACTATTGTTCCTAAATTTGTGTATATTGACTTTGGTGCAATTTTCTATTTATTTATACTGTTAAATGCTCTAATGAGTTCACTAAAGCACAGGCGTGGGTTCAAAAACACGTTGTTTGATAATTTGGTGCAATTTTCTAATTATTTATACTGTTAAATGCTCTAATGAGTTCACTAAAGCACAGGTGTGGGTTCAAAAACACGTTATTTAATAATTTATTTACACTCAACAACTACAATGGCTACTCTCCTTCACTGTTGCTTCATCATCACTTCTCTGCTGCTCTTAATCACAAAGTCACTGCTTTCCATAGGTAAATTATATGGTGTGTTGAGCTACAGGAATTCCCTTTTCATAGTGCACCACTGAGGGAAGAGAGAGAGTTATAACACTACTATTTAAAATAAGTGTTTTACAGATGTTCATATTACTTTAATTTCTTTATGTGTTAGGTCTCTTATTTACTGGGTTGTTGTTTTTTTGTCCTTCAAATGCATTAAAATTTGTAATAAATTAAATAGAAAAGCTTTTAATCAAGAAATACATTTGTTTTTAAAAATTCTTTTCCTTTAGTGGTCTCCACAAGGGATTGGATGAGCTGACACAGGAAGAAATAGGTAAATGATACAACACTGTGAAGTCACTATTGAATTATTCCATGTTTTTTAATCATTGGGAAAATTTTGTCTTTTACTAACAAATAAAATTACTATCTGTGGGATAAGAAATTCATATTTAAATTTGCCAAATGATTTGTCTCAATACTTATTAAAAAAAATGAATTATAATTTGACTTACATTATAAATCTAATTTAATTTACAGAACAAACTCGTTTTTTATTTGAAAGCAGTATGCAGAATGTTGCAGCAACTCCTGGTAAATTGACACATTTTGATGTTGCATGCCAATTGGGAAGAAATATTTATATAACATTTTCATTTTATTTTGCCAGTTTAACACTTATTACTGGATTTAGATTTAATAACAATGCTAAACACACACAATTTATTTACTAATTGGATCTGTCTTGTCTCTGTGTATTCCTTTACTTGCATCATTTTCTGTTGTTTGTAAATAAAATGTTTGAACAATTTTAGGTGAACTAGATGACACTACCTGGGATAGGGTACTGTTAAAAAAATTTTAAGTAATAATTCGTCATTTAGATTTGTAAGTCTTATTTCTTTTTCTTTGCAAGTTAATTTCTTTTCAAATTGCTTTTTTTGGTTTAAAATCTAACATTACCTTCAAATCTGAACTCCTTAAAACTTAAAGAGATTGAAAGCCAACCAAAAATGTGAGGGGGAAAATGCTTTAGAATCGAACTTTGCTACTTGATTTGTCTAGCACGTTATTTTGGTGGTGTTTTGCAGAAAAATTTTTGCTGCTCATGTTACCACTGTACCATTCATATATGAGGTCTCTCTTGATATTGGCAATACCTTGAGTGTCAATTCTGTACTAGCTTTAAGCTTTTCTTTATGCTTTTTGTTATTTTTAAAATTATAATTACTACTTAGTGTATTAGCTATTCAAATACTCTACATCTGCCTTTGAATGAAAATCCAGGAACTACTCAAAATATGTAATATGATTTGTTTCGGAAAATCTTATTCAAAACTATCTAGAAATGAACTGATAAAATTTGGATTCTGTGGTATCACTGTAGAAATAATTTTAAACATGTGGGTTTTAGTCATTTACAACTGTTATGTTTTAAAATTAACCTTTTCAGCCAAAAAAAATTGGAAAAATAAGTGAACATTATTGAGAGCATGTAAAGCTTACTTAATATTTAGTATTTCTTTTCATATACAACATAACTCTTGAGAGAAATATCTTTGATGATTTGCCATAACATTTTGTCTACAAAATATATTAGTTTCAGTTAGCTTTTTTTTTTTCAATCAGTAAATATTGTAAAAATGGTGAAACCTTGAAAGTTTGTTTATTATCACATTATCTTATTTTATGCATTAATTTTTTTTTTGTTTCGGGTGTTTACTGTATCAGAGTTTTTTTTATTATTATATGCTTTTTTTAATTTATTTGCTAAATTTATTTATATAGCTTGTGATTTTTTTTCTTTTTTCTCTTCATTAGATTTTAATTGTGTCTTTAAAAACATTTTATCAAATATTAAAGTTTTGAAAAAAATTATGGAAATCTTCAAGCCACTACTTTCTTTTTAATTTTTTTTCTTTATATGGAATGATTTACTCTCTACCATCACTTAATTTTGTTATATAGGTAATGAAAGAAGATCATTTAGCAGACATCATTATGACAGTTATGGCTCTCTTGCTGACAACAGAGCCTCTAGTGAAGGTCTGGAAATACATTTAGCAAGCAGTCATATTTTTTCCTCTTATTACTGAACTTTTTCTGTTTTCACTGTTACTTAACATACTGGTTTAATGTAATTTTACATACTCTGGAATTTTTTTTTTTCTGTGGTAAATTTTGATTAGTTATAAAATTATTGGTTAGTTCTACAGTTTTTTTTTAAATATTAAAACACTTTAGGTGTTAAAATTTTCAGATGATGGTACTAGTCATGCAACTTCAGTAGATCAGACCGAGTCTTCTGATTCTTCAAGTGTCTCATTGGACGAATCTGGAATAGATTTTTTACATGATGCAAATTTAGAGAAAGAAATTGTCAGAACTAAGGTTATCAGTAGTTTTTAATAGTTTGTACTTTCCATCTGTAATACATTAAATAGAGATTTCCTGGTAAAACATTCCTTGATTAATTACAATAATGTTCAAACTGTGTTTTCTTAACTCTTTCATTTATCTCTCCTACAGACAGCCATTTTTGTCAGTGATTTGGCTCGAAAAAAAAGAAAAAAGTTGGCAAAATCATACAAACTTTATCACTGGTATATTGTCTTAATTTTTGTTATTGTAAAATTTCAAAGTATATTTTTTGTTAATATGAAATGTTTGATTTTACTTAACGTAAAGTAAGCTTACCCATGTCACATTTTTGAGTAGTCTATTTTTTTTTGTATTTATTTTTGTATTTTGTTTTAATCTTTAGGAATCTGTTAACCATAGCAATATTTTATGGCCTACCTGTTGTACAGTTGGTTATAACCTATCAAAGGGTTTGTCTCTTAAGTATATTTCTTTCTAACTTTGCAATAATTTATTGTATATGATATAATTTTATTCAACACATAAAGCTTCTCTTTTTCATGGCACAGAATCTAAGTTGATTTATATTTATTAAAAATTCTTACTATTGAGGTAAATAAACCTTTCTACTCCAGCATAGTTCTTTTTATTTTAAATCATTTTTCATGGGAAATTCTCATTTATGGTCTTGATTTTTATTTAATAACATTAATTTTTCTTCTGCATATAAAGCTTATTAAGTAATTATTTGTTGTCAGCCATTAGGATTTATTCATTAAACAATGTCCTTGCCATTAATCTGATTATTTTTTAAAAACAGTTGTATGCTATCATGAGCAGCTCGACAAATTTATTTTACCAGATTTCAGATTGGAAATTACTTAAGATAAATCAGCAGTGGTAATTTACACAATGAACAAAATATGTTCTGCAAGGTGTTTATTGTCCCATAGAATTCTATGTAAACTTTTCTGGTTACGGTTAAAAACTGAGAAAAGCTTAAAGTTGAGAAAGCTGCTAAAAAAATGAAGTTATGATGCTGTTTTAAATGAAAAAAAAACTAGTGTGTAACCACTTGAGCAGAATGAACAGGGAATGATTGGCTCATTAGTGTCAGTCATGTGAGCTGGAGGTGGGAGGACACACACACACACATTAAATACACCCATAGCACTAGGAACGAGTCACATTTTTCTATCTAGTTTTAGCTATTACATTAAGAGGGAAGTTTTCAGGAGCACCAGTGGACAGCAACCATCTAACCCTGACTTATATTGCACATTGTTTATCTGGGCTAACTGAATAGTGAATTGAAGTCATGTTCCATATGATTGAATCAGTATAAATAGTATAAATTGTAAACAGTACCGCAGCATATGCTATGACAAGATAGATTATAATTCAATGAGTGAACCTGATAATTAATATGGCACATTACAAATCATTAGGGATAAAGAATTTTCCATTCTAGAAGTTAACATGCTAGGAAGTGATGTTTAAGGAAATGTTTTGATTCCAGACGGAGTAAAGAAGCCATAAAAGGAGGGTGTTTAGGGAGAATATTCATTGAATCAGAATTAGAATAAATCACAGTGTATTTAGTGAGGCTTAGCCTCAGTACTCATTATAGTCATAGTGGTGTTAGTTTTGTTGAGTCAACTTCATTGAATAAACTGTTCACACTGCAGCAGAGAGTCAGAAGTGAGCAGTTGTAAATAAAATATACCACCCCATCTCATACCCAGGACAACAAATTGTTTTAGCAGAAACAAGGAAATAAATTTCATTACTGATCATGAAATAATATTCTTCCAACAAGAAAACTTTAATTTTTAACCATCAGAAAACCCATAGACACTTAAAACATTTCAAAAAAGAAAATGGCACTGATGATGAGGAGAAAAAAAAACATTGTGATGAACTTTTTTCATCTTAAACACTTTCAAATGCTGCAGTATATTTAACAAACACTGTATTGTAGATTTTTTTTTCATGAATGGTTGAATCGAAATCCAGTAATTTAAAGATATTCTTATCATTTGTCTATGTCATATTATTTGATCTAGACAAGACCAATATTACATAGGACACATAATAAAAAAATACAAATATCATATAATTTCCATTTGAAAGTCTCACAGCTAACTGACAAGTTCATCTATATATAGGTCCTGACTGCCACTGGTAATCAAGATATCTGCTACTATAACTTTGCCTGTTCTCATCCACTTGACAATTATCTCAGTTCATTCAACAATGTATTCAGTAACATTGGCTACTTTATGTTGGGTCTGCTCTTTATATTCATTGTTTACAGAAGGTAAAGTAGTAGGCCTATACTTTTTGTTTAATTAACCTCAGAGCCAAGGTCATTTGAAAATATTTTTTCAGTATTTTTGTTAATAATAATTAAGTAGATTTACTGTATGTAAGCTTGAATAATACATATCAACTTTGTAGCTTGGTAATTGAATGAAATATTTTACTTTTCATAGAATTGCTTTATTAAAATCACTACATAGCTTTGTTAAATTAAAAAACATTTAAGTTTAGATCTTAGAAATTTCTATACAAATATTCACCAACTGTACATAAACATTAGGTATCTAGAAGCTGATACAGAACTTGTCAATTTATTTCTTTATCTGTATTATCTGGTCTTTTTTTTTCATTCTTTTCTGGCTTTTTATTATTTAAAATTGGTTTTAAAAAATATTATTTTTTTAGAATTTGTTACTGGTTTGTTTTCAGAGATGTTTTACATAAGCAAGTCCTCCGTAAACATGGGCACTTGGAGAAACTTTATGGAATACCTCAACACTTTGGTCTGTTCTATGCCATGGGCCTGGCTCTGTTGATGGAAGGCATCATGAGTGCTTGCTACCATGTTTGCCCCAACTACACTAACTTTCAGTTTGGTGAGTCTTATTATTATTTGATGTTGTTTATGTAAGAATAGACACATTTATTATTATTAGACTGGTTTATCATCTCTACAAGTCTCATTAAAGCCAGTTATGCACTAGTTGTATAAATGCAGCATTTTAAGTGAAAAAAAACAAAAAACTCCTCAACTTAAGAAATGACAAATTGTGTTGTAATGGACGAAGATCAAATAGGTTTTAATTTATTCTTGTACTAAACAATTAACAAATGTTAAGCACATCTTCTTGATTGTAGTTTTGTACTCACCACTAGGGCTTTGTAAGGATTTTACTTTTGCAGCATAAATGTTTAGCAAGACTGTCAGCAAACAAATCTCAACTTGCATTGGCAGAAGTGAATAAAGTGTGCTTAAATTTTTACTTGTCACAAAAATATGGCTAACATTTAGACTTAAGACTGCAGGCTACTTTTCAAGTTGATTTGATAGTTACAAAAATTCACTGTATCAATTTTAAATATTTTCATATTTCTTTTTTTAATTCTTTAAGTTTTAAAATTAAGGACGGAAAGTTATCCATTAAAAAATTGAATTTTAATATCTACACTGAATGAAAAGGCTTTCAGGAGAGTATCTTTGGGAACTGTTATTAATAAGTTAGCATCTGAATGATATTTATGCAGAAAGTGAAAAAAAAGAAGTTTGAGTAGTTCTACATATTAGGGTGGCCCA
>JAGDYQ010000068.1:1059099-1109099 GCA_021962125.1 Bulinus truncatus
ATCAGATTTCTCAGTAACAATTTGTCAAAGAATTTTTTAATTGTATGATATGTACCCATTACTTATGTTCTATAAAAAATTAGTACTGTACTACTCTACAAATGTTAAAAAAACAGCAATATATTTAGGCCTATTGCCTTTCAAGGTAATGATTAATATAATGGTAGATGTATAATTATTAATAGAATGAGTATTTTTGCTAACTTAATTCCATATGAAGCAAAAGTGTAACAGGATAACCCCAACATCCAGTTTAAAACTTCTTTATTTTTATTTGTTATATCACCTGTTTACATCATCTTTCTTAAGATTAAATTAAAAATATTTTCGGGAGAAATTAATATTTTCTTTGTGCTAATTGATGTCATGTTATAAGTAATTTACAAAAAAAAATATTTCTTAGGGGTATTTTAAGTTAATCTCCACTCCAGTTTATTCAGTTGCATGGAAAATAAAAGCTTATCCATGTTAACCTATAATAAATAACCTTATACATTAATCCCTATAATAAGACTTATCGATGGATCAAAATTTTCAAAGTGATAGTCTTACAGAGTTGTATCAAATTTTTACCAAAAAAAAAAATTTTGTCAGTATATAATTTGTGTAATGTATTATGATGCTAGGTTTGGTGATTATTATGTAGCTATAGACAAAAACCATTGTTTTTTTTGTTATTATTAGAGTCAAGTCAATTCCCCCACATCTAAGACTTTGGCAGTGGCGTACCTGGGGAGGGGGGCGGCACTTTTTATTACTTTTTTGGGGGGGGGGCGCAAAAATGTATAGATTAAATTGGAAATACCTAAATGAGAGGGCGACAAAATCGTCTTCCGCCCTGGGCAGCCGATACACACGCTACGCCGCAGGACATTGGGAAACCTTAACCTTTTTTAAATTGGAACGATCTTCTTATGTCAAAAGTCTTGTGCTATAATGCATATTTTAGTTTTGTGTCTATGGAGAGAGAGTTATTCCAGCTTACAGAACTTTCCTGACCTGTGGAGGCTTAATTAATAAGATCAAATCAAAGTTATCTACATAATTCTTATATATATAATAGAACTGAAAGTCAAAAAGCTTTGTAAAACAATATGGACTGAATGTTAAGCAAAAAGGGTCAATGAGTAGTGTTAATGTATAGGTCAGTGAGGCCATTAAAAGTTACAAATTTCACCTACTGATACTTGCACCACCTAGGGGATTTGTTAAAAAAAACACATTCCCATAATAATGACCCATTGAAGATTTAATGATGAATGCAATGCTAAATAAATTAATACACCATGTCTCAGTATAATATGATGATAACACTATAATGTTCAATAAAATACTGACAAAAATGACTGTGCTGCAATGTATTTTTATTATGCAAGGGATACGTTCCACAAAAATGCAGCATAAAAAATGTTTGCCAAGAGCCCCATGTTATATGATGGACAAGTTGGATAGCATGATTGGATTTACCCAGGGTTGCCATAACACATGTCATTATTTACAGTTATCTGTACCCACTTTTCCTGTTAATATTTTTATCACCTTGAAGATTTTTTTTTCTCATTTTGAAAGCAATTTAAATTAATAAATCATATTTATTTATTTTTTTTCAATGTTTTTTATTTTTTTAATTTTATTTGGGGACGGATAGCTGAGTGGTGTAGATACTCGACTGTTGACCTGAGAGTCCTGGGTTCAATCCTCGGTGAGGACCATGGAATTTTTCCAGGTGAAATTTCGTGGAAAGTCGTACCACTAGTCCACCCAGCTTTAAATGGGTACCTGACTTAAGTTGGGGAAGTAAAGGCGGCTGGGCGTTGTGCTAACCACACAATCCCTTCATATGCAGAGGTTATAGAAACAGATGAATTCTACACTTCATTTGCCCGATGGCCCATTAGGGCTAAGGGAACTTTACTTTTTTACAATAAACAAGGGCAGTACAATCAAAACTTGCTTCATACAAACAAGAACTCTGAACTTATATATTTTAAATTTATTACTCAGAGAAATCGCTCATCTTGCTGTATGTTGACTTTTTCAAAGCAAATTATAAGCAAGAATATTTGAACAATCCCTTATAATTTACAAAGACCTCTCTATAAATGCACACAACAATCAAACGCTACAATAAATATGTATGTATATGTATATTAGTAGGGCTTATTTATTTTTTTTAAAAAAACAAATTTACTTTTTTTTTTTTAATTTCTGGAAGAGGCAGATTATATATCTTAAATGATTGAAAATTAACCCTCTTCCCCATTCAAACAAAATAACAGAAACCCCAATTGGCTTTAATTGTGGGGCAGAGTTTTATACTGCTGTGAACTGACACAGGTTGCAGAGCAAAGGTCTAATCTTTCAAAGTAAATAGCCATTTGTACACACACTCTTGGGGATGGATGGGGGTTTGGTAAAGCGTTTGACTATCAGTCAACCTGAGGGTCCCTGGTTTGATCTCCAGTCAGGGCCAATGGATTTTCGGGTTATGGTCAAAGTTCCCAGCTATATCTTCAGTGGTGCACTATCGGCTATGGTGGGTATGAAGAAGGGCATTTCAAAAACAATCCCATTAGTGGTTTATAGGATCTAAGAGATTTCCTCTCATCCTTACAGGGACTTCACACACACACAAATTACAGTTAATGAAGCTTTGAATATAATATTCAGCTATCACAGCTGTCTATAACAATAAAAACTTCATATTAACAGGTATTTAAAAAAGTGTATGCACTTAAATTTCATTCAAATAATTTAATGACATGAATTAGTAATATATTTAAACTTTTCTCTAAAATATATTTTTTTCCCCACAGAAAATTTCAACTGACATTCGAAGTAAATGAACTTAATGGTTTTCAATAGAACACAGTGAGCTTGAGTAATTGTATATACTTCTCAGTAACAACCATATAGTTTTCTGTAACAACCCCTCTGTTTGCATTAGGAAAAGGATATTTATTGGTATTGTTAAATCATAAACAATGATGGAATCTTGAGATACTTTTGCACTAACTAGTATTCATCATCTAGAGAGAACAGTATGACTCAACTTAAATGATATTGAGGTCTCTAGAAATTGCATCTCATGATGTTTGCATTAAGATGTGATTTATGTAATCAATGTTTTATTGAAAAACGACATCTGAGGTACCATATTGCAAATCACTCTTGCATCAGAACATTTAAATGTTCAACATGTAATAAAAGTTTTCTGCACAAGTCAAGTCTTAGAAAACACATAGCAATTCATACTGAACCTTTTACATGTGAACTGTGTCATAAATGTTTTTCTCGTAGAGCACATTTAAAACGCCACCAGTTACTTCATACTGGAGAAAAATCATTTAAATGTGAACTATGTAATAAAGTTTATTCTCGTCGAGGAAATTTACTATGCCACCAGTTAGTTCATACTGGAGAAAATCCATTTAAATGTGAACTATGTCATAAAGGTTTTTCTCGTCGATCACATTTACAGTGCCACCAGTTATTTCATACTAGAGAAAAACCAGGCATCAGAAAATATAAATGTTCCTTATGTAATAAAAGTTTTGTGTACATTTCAGACCTAATAAATCACCTGTCAATTCATGCTGCAGGAAAGTTTTTAATTGTGAAGTATGCCCTAAAATATTTTTCTCGCCAAGTTACTTTGAAGATACATATGTTTGTTCATACTGGAGAAAAACCATTTAAATGTGAACTATGTAATGAAGCTTTTTCTCAACAAAGAAATTTACATCGCCACCAGTTAGTTCATACTGGAGAAAAACCATTTAAATGTGAACTATGTAATAAAAAATTTTCTGATCGAGGAAATTTACTACGCCACCAGTTACTTCATACTGGAGAAAAACCATTTAATTGTGAACTATGTAATAAAGGTTTTCTCGTAGAGCACATTTACAACGCCACCAGTTACTTCATACTGGAGAAAAACCATTTAAATGTGAACTATGTCATAAATGTTTTACTCAAATGCGTGAACAATTAAACGCCACCAGTTACACCATACAATTTAAATGTGATATTTGTCTTCAATGCTTTTTCAATAAGTGTCATTTAAAGAGACATATGCTTATTCATATTGGAATAAAACCATATAAGAGCTTTTAAACGAACACAAGTTATTTCATACTGGAGAAAGACCATTTAAATGTTCAGTCTGTTATAAATGTTACTTCAAAAGGAAAGTTTGACCAAACACCAGTTGGCACACTGCAGGAAAACAATTTCAGAGTTTAGTACCGGTTTGTCAACCACACTCATTTTATAAGGCTTCTTTTGATTAAATATGCTTTCATTTCTGCTTAATATGTAATAAGAGTGATATCCCGTTGTCCGACTTGAGAAAACACTTGTTATCACACATATAATAAACTTAACCTGTTGGGGCTCATCAGGGAAAATGAAGTTTAGTATTTGTTTCTGTATCCACAACCTTTTAAGAGATTTAGTGGTAGCACAGCATCCAGCCTCCTTTTCTTCTCCTAACTTATCTGGGGTAACCATTTCTCAAGAAGTTAACTGTTACATAGAAATATTTAAAACTATTTGTTTTATTATTTTGTGAAATATGAATCGATGTTCTACTAATAATTGTGTTTATTACTTCTCAAAGCACCGGTAATAAAGAAAGGCAGCACATACTATGAGACCATCTGGTTACTTTTCTTAGTTAATTCTATTGAATTGCGACATTAAACTTGACTTAATTCCTTGAACTCCTTGAGGAGTAGAGAGCCTCAGCAATCACTTTCCAGCGCACTCTGTTTTGGGAGGCCTTTTTCAGTTCACCTTCAGTTTATGGTTGCAACATTTTTTCTCCTGTTCGCAAGACCTTCTCCAGGCAGTCTTTGTGCGGCCAACCTTTTTTATAATGTCTTCTGGAGGCTTCCTGAGTGAGTGAGTGACCAATCCAACGCTAATCCCTTCTGGATATTTGTAGGTGTATGGGGTCTTGGTTTGCCGGTGGCCAGAGATCTTCGTTCCTTACTTTATCTTGTTGCCTTATCTTTAGGATATTCAACTGTTTAGGGACGTCTGATGTGCCATAACATATATTAAAGTTCACTAATTGATGAAGGAGATAATGTATGGAATTGCATTAAAATAATCTGTGTAGGACATTTTGTTGATGATATCAAATGTTTTCATGAGAAAATAAACAAATAAACCTTTATTTCAACTTTACTGTTTAGTTTCTTCAATTGTGTTGACAATTTAGACACTGTTATTGAAAAGACGTTGAAAGATAAATAAATAAAAAAAGGTAGAGACCTACTGAACTCATGTTTAATTTCATCAAATTATTTTCCAGAACAGAACGTCAAAATAAATCAAACATACAAATTACACCAGTTGAAATTTTGGAAAAACAACAAAACAGCCAGCAAATCCCCCCACCCTCCAAACTCACAAAACTTGGTTATTATAAATCACTTCTCTCAATCTGTAATTGATGAAGGAAAAGAAACAGAAAAAAAACTACCTTTAAAAAAATCTGAACCAAAAGAAATCTGAATGTATATAGTATATAAATAACAACAATAACGAAGAATAATTCGAAATCCGAACCTCCCCCACCCCCGATATAATTTCTGTACAAAACTGACCCACACGGGTTTCCCCTTTCCTTCTTCAGCAAAAGGAAAGAGAAAAAAAAACAACAATGGTCTAAGACTTTAATCCAGCGCCTGTCCATTTCAAGATTAAATACTGTCTAGTTTTTCCAAAGGGGAGGTAACTGTAGCTCATGTCCCAGCAGACAGACCGGGGCGGGTGGGGTGGAGGGGGAAGAACTACACGGGTATACGACGGTACGGGTAACTACAACTAGAGGGAGACAAGCGATCTGAGGAGATCAGTTGGCCCCGGAGATTTGGTTAGTTGTGGACCCGGAGTCGGAATCGTAGGGATGGACGGAGGGGGGTGGGTGGTGGGGGGGGGGAGAGAAAGGCGAGATACGGGTGAGCTTTAGGGACCCATGGAAGGAAAGGGAGTGGGCCGGGGGATGGGGGGGAGGGGGGCAAATTGAGCAAGTGAGCAGTGAAGTCGACCAACAACAAGACTTTATGATTACTGAAGCTAGGCAATGAGGTTTTATTGTTTCAAGTTAAAAGAAGAAAGGGTAATACAGGAGGAGAAGGGGTTGAGTCGGTGTTGGTGGTTGTAGCAAGGGTCAATTTTCGGTTTGGAGAAAGGGGTGGGGGTGGTATTAAGACCATTCCAATGTTCTGCATTGGGTTTTATAACTCTTTTTGAAGATTAAGTTGTTCAGTAGATTAAATACTAATAGATTTCATTGATGATGACCACTGGTGGAGAAATTATTTGGTGGCTTTTTTGTTCTGAGTATTGTCGGCATGGTAAAACGTTATACCAGAGCGCGGCCTATGCAGTACGGTTGCATGTGGGAGGCTTCGACGGAGGATGAGAGACGTAATTGTAGGTTATATACAAGGGGTTCGTAACCACGGCCTATACAAATAATAAATCGCGTCCCTTTATAATAGAAGAATTGAATTATGTTTTGCGGTTGTAAATTAAACTTGCAACACCGTGGACAATAAAGTAGACCCCCTTCCCCCAGAAGAGTCGTTCAATTGAAAAGTTAAATATACGCCCCCTAATATCTCTATGCAGCGGCGTATCGAGCTTAATTCACGCCCGGGGCACAATACTGTGTCAATACCATTTTAATACCTTTTTGGCACCTCCCCTATTCGAAAACCATTTAATATTATATGTAAAATATACCATTTGGCGCCCCTTTGTGAGTAGCGCCCGGGCCATAATGCCTCCCCTCCCACCCCTCGCTACACCTCTGTCTCTATACTAGGGATGTGCTGATTAAGTATTACGATAGTTGTATAAGAAAGACAACAAAAAAAAAAAAAAACGAATCCTGGCTATAGATGTTGTAGATTTATTTTGAACTGGCCTTAGACTGTCCATCAGCCCCCCCCCCCCGCCCCCGCCCCCCCAATCACTGCTGTTTACAATATCGCAGAAATTTAATATCAGGAAAGGGTGGAATTTTAAGGCACTGGCCTTGGCGCTGTTACTTCTAGCCGCCACACCAAAAATACTGGCAACAGTTAATTAAGTGTTCGATCATTAGTAACTCCAAATTTTTTATTCGGAGGGCCACATTGAAAACTTGATTGTTATCGACGGGCCGCATAAATATTTTGTCTACTTTAATTACAATTTACAACGTATGAAAATATGAATTAAGGATAATAACAATGTGTCATTTTATTTCACATTCACTCTCTATTACACATGCACACAACATTTTAAAATACGAACTAAATCAGTTGCTAATTTGGTAATAAGACATCACTATTCATAATTACTTCAACAAACGTTTTTTTATGACCGGTCATACAATTATGAAGACGATGGAACTTAATTACATACAAGCTGACCACAGAGTATAAATATAATTCATGAAAAGTATGTAACTGTTCACAATTTCGGATAATGTTTTTTAACTGTGGAACCAGTTTACTGGTTGTGGTTCGCGTGATTGGATTTAAAGTGCAGTCAGTCAACATCGATCTGTTATTAGACTTGTTTAATTTTATACAAGAAAACGTTTGCTTACAAATGTATGTGGACCCAGATAGTAACAACAGCTTGGCAGCAGAGTGTTTTAGGTGTGGAAATGCCGCTGCTTGCAAACATCCATAAAACTCCAGAAGAAAAACTGACCTGAACTTCTCATTCAGGTCATAACTTAATAGTAGGTCAAGCAGCTTTAGCCGTATATCCCCTGGGACTGAATTAGCTTCTGCACTAAATAGCAAACTAAGGATATTGAAGAGTGGTTCAAGGTTCTTGAATTTTTGGAACCTCCTTTCAAATTCCACAACCATGGCATCCAACTGAGCCTTGTACTTGTTAGCCAATTCAGCCGAACGTTTTTTCTGTTTCAGCGAAGGGAAATAGCCACACCTGTTTTCACCTGCTTTCCAGAAGGACAGAGAGAGTTTCGCCTGAATTAATTTAACATGAACATACATTTCAAGGCAAACAAGCTATTGGCCTGAAGTTTGACACTCAGTTCCTTCAACTTTTCTATAATGTCAATTACAAAGAGTTGGCAACCCAAATATAAATCTCAAGAGTAGTGGCCCTTTTCGAAGGATTATTATGTAAAATTTTCAGCTAAGAAACATGCTTGATTGAATAAGTCAAAACTTTCTAGGTATTTTATCGTTATGTAAGTGGGTTAAAATTATTGTTAGTGTATTTTATTTTGATTTATGTCTAATAAGGATTGATCATCGGCCTTACTGGATGAGTTCCCACTGTACAAAATTCGTTTTACCAGAGAAAAAATTATGAACGCACTGGCTGCGATGAACGAATCAATTCAAAAGCGATCATTGGGTGGGCTTCAATTTGCACTCTTAATATATAAATATATGTACTACATTATCAGCAAAGAGATCTATATATCAAATTTAAGACACTTAAATCGAGATTATGACTGTTTTAATTAATGGACGTGCAGTATGTTGTGTTTAAGTTATGCTTGGCTTTATGTATGGTTACTTAGTAACAGTCTAATTAGTTATAAATATAGCACAAAATATTTATCATTGATAAGCATTGTAAGTGTGACTATATGTGCAACATTTAAAAGCAAGTAAAATGAACTGTATACATTTGAAAAAATGTAGTGCTTTATTTTTCTTCAGCCATCGGGTGAAAGAATTAACCTGTGAAGAGAGATCTTTCCCTTTCGCATATTTCTGACCCCAAAGTAGGTACTTTGATAATATAGCCTATAGTAAAAAAAAACGTCACTAAAAAAATCATGTCTTCGCTTTTAATGAAGTTATTATTATAAATAAGGTGTTTTTGGAATGTTCTCTGCAATGTTATATATATTTAAACTTGTGATCATTTTATTATGAATGATTATGCTAACTCACTGGCCTAACTATATTTAAAAAAACACAGTACCCTAAAATATTTTTTTTTCTATTAACAAGACAATGACTGCGGTTTTATTTAATGGGTGATTTTAGTACAAAAAGAGACTATATAGTAATGTAGTTTATAATAATCTGTTATTACTGCAATAAACATTTTAATAAATGGCCGATCAGATATTTAAAAAAATATGTTCACATAACATTTCCCAAATTATTTCTTGATATTAATTAGTCAAGCATTTCTACTTGTTTCTTCAATATAATTTTTTTTTTCTATTCCTCAGAAGATTTCTACAGGCATAATGAACTAAACAGTTGTCAGTCGAAAAGAGTGTGATTATGCAGTTCGCTTACCAGTTACATCCTCAACTGAAATTAAACAAAGTTTATTTTTTTAAAAAGCTACAGGTAAATTAACTTAGAAGAAAACTTGTTCTTTCTAACTCAAAAGAAGTTTAAAAAAAACATGTTTATCAGATTTCTCAGTAACAATTTGTCAAAGAATTTTTTAATTGTATGATATGTACCCATTACTTATGTTCTATAAAAAATTAGTACTGTACTACTCTACAAATGTTAAAAAAACAGCAATATATTTAGGCCTATTGCCTTTCAAGGTAATGATTAATATAATGGTAGATGTATAATTATTAATAGAATGAGTATTTTTGCTAACTTAATTCCATATGAAGCAAAAGTGTAACAGGATAACCCCAACATCCAGTTTAAAACTTCTTTATTTTTATTTGTTATATCACCTGTTTACATCATCTTTCTTAAGATTAAATTAAAAATATTTTCGGGAGAAATTAATATTTTCTTTGTGCTAATTGATGTCATGTTATAAGTAATTTACAAAAAAAAATATTTCTTAGGGGTATTTTAAGTTAATCTCCACTCCAGTTTATTCAGTTGCATGGAAAATAAAAGCTTATCCATGTTAACCTATAATAAATAACCTTATACATTAATCCCTATAATAAGACTTATCGATGGATCAAAATTTTCAAAGTGATAGTCTTACAGAGTTGTATCAAATTTTTACCAAAAAAAAAAATTTTGTCAGTATATAATTTGTGTAATGTATTATGATGCTAGGTTTGGTGATTATTATGTAGCTATAGACAAAAACCATTGTTTTTTTTTTGTTATTATTAGGTCAAGTCAATTCCCCCACATCTAAGACTTTGGCAGTGGCGTACCTGGGGAGGGGGGGCGGCACTTTTTATTACTTTTTTGGGGGGGGGGCGCAAAAATGTATAGATTAAATTGAAATACCTAAATGAGAGGCGACAAAATCGTCTTCCGCCCTGGGCAGCCGATACACACGCTACGCCGCAGGACATTGGGAAACCTTAACCTTTTTTAAATTGGAACGATCTTCTTATGTCAAAAGTCTTGTGCTATAATGCATATTTTAGTTTTGTGTCTATGGAGAGAGAGTTATTCCAGCTTACAGAACTTTCCTGACCTGTGGAGGCTTAATTAATAAGATCAAATCAAAGTTATCTACATAATTCTTATATATATAATAGAACTGAAAGTCAAAAAGCTTTGTAAAACAATATGGACTGAATGTTAAGCAAAAAGGGTCAATGAGTAGTGTTAATGTATAGGTCAGTGAGGCCATTAAAAGTTACAAATTTCACCTACTGATACTTGCACCACCTAGGGGATTTGTTAAAAAAAACACATTCCCATAATAATGACCCATTGAAGATTTAATGATGAATGCAATGCTAAATAAATTAATACACCATGTCTCAGTATAATATGATGATAACACTATAATGTTCAATAAAATACTGACAAAAATGACTGTGCTGCAATGTATTTTTATTATGCAAGGGATACGTTCCACAAAAATGCAGCATAAAAAATGTTTGCCAAGAGCCCCATGTTATATGATGGACAAGTTGGATAGCATGATTGGATTTACCCAGAGGTTGCCATAACACATGTCATTATTTACAGTTATCTGTACCCACTTTTCCTGTTAATATTTTTATCACCTTGAAGATTTTTTTCTCATTTTGAAAGCAATTTAAATTAATAAATCATATTTATTTATTTTTTTTTCAATGTTTTTATTTTTTAATTTTATTTGGGGACGGATAGCTGAGTGGTGTAGATACTCGACTGTTGACCTGAGAGTCCTGGGTTCAATCCTCGGTGAGGACCATGGAATTTTCCAGGTGAAATTTCGTGGAAAGTCGTACCACTAGTCCACCCAGCTTTAAATGGGTACCTGACTTAAGTTGGGGAAGTAAAGGCGGCTGGGCGTTGTGCTAACCACACAATCCCTTCATATGCAGAGGTTATAGAAACAGATGAATTCTACACTTCATTTGCCCGATGGCCCATTAGGGCTAAGGGAACTTTACTTTTACAATAAACAAGGGCAGTACAATCAAAACTTGCTTCATACAAACAAGAACTCTGAACTTATATATTTTAAATTTATTACTCAGAGAAATCGCTCATCTTGCTGTATGTTGACTTTTTCAAAGCAAATTATAAGCAAGAATATTTGAACAATCCCTTATAATTTACAAAGACCTCTCTATAAATGCACACAACAATCAAACGCTACAATAAATATGTATGTATATGTATATTAGTAGGGCTTATTTATTTTTTTTAAAAGAAACAAATTTACTTTTTTTTTTTTAATTTCTGGAAGAGGCAGATTATATATCTTAAATGATTGAAAATTAACCCTCTTCCCCATTCAAACAAAATAACAGAAACCCCAATTGGCTTTAATTGTGGGGCAGAGTTTTATACTGCTGTGAACTGACACAGGTTGCAGAGCAAAGGTCTAATCTTTCAAAGTAAATAGCCATTTGTACACACACTCTTGGGGATGGATGGGGGTTTGGTAAAGCGTTTGACTATCAGTCAACCTGAGGGTCCCTGGTTTGATCTCCAATGGATTTTTCAGGTTATGGTCAAAGTTCCCAGCTATATCTTCAGTGGTGCACTATCGGCTATGGTGGGTATGAAAGAAGGGCATTTCAAAAACAATCCCATTAGTGGTTTATAGGATCTAAGAGATTTCCTCTCATCCTTACAGGGACTTCACACACACACAAATTACAGTTAATGAAGCTTTGAATATAATATTCAGCTATCACAGCTGTCTATAACAATAAAAACTTCATATTAACAGGTATTTAAAAAAGTGTATGCACTTAAATTTCATTCAAATAATTTAATGACATGAATTAGTAATATATTTAAACTTTTCTCTAAAATATATTTTTTTTCCCCACAGAAAATTTCAACTGACATTCGAAGTAAATGAACTTAATGGTTTTCAATAGAACACAGTGAGCTTGAGTAATTGTATATACTTCTCAGTAACAACCATATAGTTTTCTGTAACAACCCCTCTGTTTGCATTAGGAAAAGGATATTTATTGGTATTGTTAAATCATAAACAATGATGGAATCTTGAGATACTTTTGCACTAACTAGTATTCATCATCTAGAGAGAACAGTATGACTCAACTTAAATGATATTGAGGTCTCTAGAAATTGCATCTCATGATGTTTGCATTAAGATGTGATTTATGTAATCAATGTTTTATTGAAAAACGACATCTGAGGTACCATATTGCAAATCACTCTTGCATCAGAACATTTAAATGTTCAACATGTAATAAAAGTTTTCTGCACAAGTCAAGTCTTAGAAAACACATAGCAATTCATACTGAACCTTTTACATGTGAACTGTGTCATAAATGTTTTTCTCGTAGAGCACATTTAAAACGCCACCAGTTACTTCATACTGGAGAAAAATCATTTAAATGTGAACTATGTAATAAAGTTTATTCTCGTCGAGGAAATTTACTATGCCACCAGTTAGTTCATACTGGAGAAAATCCATTTAAATGTGAACTATGTCATAAAGGTTTTTCTCGTCGATCACATTTACAGTGCCACCAGTTATTTCATACTAGAGAAAAACCAGGCATCAGAAAATATAAATGTTCCTTATGTAATAAAAGTTTTGTGTACATTTCAGACCTAATAAATCACCTGTCAATTCATGCTGCAGGAAAGTTTTTTAATTGTGAAGTATGCCCTAAAATATTTTCTCGCCAAGTTACTTTGAAGATACATATGTTTGTTCATACTGGAGAAAAACCATTTAAATGTGAACTATGTAATGAAGCTTTTTCTCAACAAAGAAATTTACATCGCCACCAGTTAGTTCATACTGGAGAAAAACCATTTAAATGTGAACTATGTAATAAAAAATTTTCTGATCGAGGAAATTTACTACGCCACCAGTTACTTCATACTGGAGAAAAACCATTTAATTGTGAACTATGTAATAAAGGTTTTTCTCGTAGAGCACATTTACAACGCCACCAGTTACTTCATACTGGAGAAAAACCATTTAAATGTGAACTATGTCATAAATGTTTTACTCGTCGTGAACAATTAAAACGCCACCAGTTACACCATACAATTTAAATGTGATATTTGTCTTCAATGCTTTTTCAATAAGTGTCATTTAAAGAGACATATGCTTATTCATATTGGAATAAAACCATATAAGAGCTTTTTAAACGAACACAAGTTATTTCATACTGGAGAAAGACCATTTAAATGTTCAGTCTGTTATAAATGTTACTTCAAAAAGGAAAGTTTGACCAAACACCAGTTGGCACACTGCAGGAAAACAATTTCAGAGTTTAGTACCGGTTTGTCAACCACACTCATTTTATAAGGCTTCTTTTGATTAAATATGCTTTCATTTCTGCTTAATATGTAATAAGAGTGATATCCCGTTGTCCGACTTGAGAAAACACTTGTTATCACACATATAATAAACTTAACCTGTTGGGGCTCATCAGGGAAAATGAAGTTTAGTATTTGTTTCTGTATCCACAACCTTTTAAGAGATTTAGTGGTAGCACAGCATCCAGCCTCCTTTTCTTCTCCTAACTTATCTGGGGTAACCATTTCTCAAGAAGTTAACTGTTACATAGAAATATTTAAAACTATTTGTTTTATTATTTTGTGAAATATGAATCGATGTTCTACTAATAATTGTGTTTATTACTTCTCAAAGCACCGGTAATAAAGAAAGGCAGCACATACTATGAGACCATCTGGTTACTTTTCTTAGTTAATTCTATTGAATTGCGACATTAAACTTGACTTAATTCCTTGAACTCCTTGAGGAGTAGAGAGCCTCAGCAATCACTTTCCAGCGCACTCTGTTTTGGGAGGCCTTTTTCAGTTCACCTTCAGTTTATGGTTGCAACATTTTTTTCTCCTGTTCGCAAGACCTTCTCCAGGCAGTCTTTGTGCGGCCAACCTTTTTTATAATGTCTTCTGGAGGCTTCCTGAGTGAGTGAGTGACCAATCCAACGCTAATCCCTTCTGGATATTTGTAGGTGTATGGGGTCTTGGTTTGCCGGTGGCCAGAGATCTTCGTTCCTTACTTTATCTTGTTGCCTTATCTTTAGGATATTCAACTGTTTAGGGACGTCTGATGTGCCATAACATATATTAAAGTTCACTAATTGATGAAGGAGATAATGTATGGAATTGCATTAAAATAATCTGTGTAGGACATTTTGTTGATGATATCAAATGTTTTCATGAGAAAATAAACAAATAAACCTTTATTTCAACTTTACTGTTTAGTTTCTTCATTGTGTTGACAATTTAGACACTGTTATTGAAAAGACGTTGAAAGATAAATAAATAAAAAAGGTAGAGACCTACTGAACTCATGTTTAATTTCATCAAATTATTTTCCAGAACAGAACGTCAAAATAAATCAAACATACAAATTACACCAGTTGAAATTTTGGAAAAACAACAAAACAGCCAGCAAATCCCCCCACCCTCCAAACTCACAAAACTTGGTTATTATAAATCACTTCTCTCAATCTGTAATTGATGAAGGAAAAGAAACAGAAAAAAAACTACCTTTAAAAAAATCTGAACCAAAAGAAATCTGAATGTATATAGTATATAAATAACAACAATAACGAAGAATAATTCGAAATCCGAACCTCCCCCACCCCCGATATAATTTCTGTACAAAACTGACCCACACGGGTTTCCCCTTTCCTTCTTCAGCAAAAGGAAAGAGAAAAAAAAACAACAATGGTCTAAGACTTTAATCCAGCGCCTGTCCATTTCAAGATTAAATACTGTCTAGTTTTTCCAAAGGGGAGGTAACTGTAGCTCATGTCCCAGCAGACAGACCGGGGCGGGTGGGGTGGAGGGGGAAGAACTACACGGGTATACGACGGTACGGGTAACTACAACTAGAGGGAGACAAGCGATCTGAGGAGATCAGTTGGCCCCGGAGATTTGGTTAGCTGTGGAGTCGGTATGGGGGGGGGGGGAATGGCCTTTATTTGTTGGGTGAGTTTTAGGGACCCTGGAAGGAAATGGAGCGGCCGGGAGTGGGGGGGGGGGGAGGGTAATTGAGCAAGTGAGCAGTGAAGTCGACCAACAACAAGACTTTATGATTACTTCAGCTAGGCAATGAGGTTTTATTGTTTCCAGTTAAAAGAAGAAAGGGTAATACCGGGGGGGGGGGGGGGGGGGAGAGAAGGGGTTGAGTCGGTGGTGGTGTAGAAAGGTTCAATTTTCGGTTTGGGGTTGGTATTAAGACCATTCCGATGATGTCTAATGCTGTGCAGTTTGATTGTTTTAAAACTCTTTTTGAAGATTATGTTGTTCAGTAGAATGAATATTGATGATCTTCGTTGAAGAAATTATTTGGTGTCCCCGTTTTGTCTGTCTGTCTGTCATCACCCTAGATCTCAACAACCATAAGTCCTAGACCCATGATGAATATATCATTTTGTTGGTCTTGGCCTGCCAAGAAATGACTTTTTTCCATTTCGCGATCTGACCTCTGAGGGCCGTAAAAGGGGGCTTAGTACCGTTTTTTAATATATAAGCTGTATTAATAAAGGAGCGCCTATATCTCAACAACCATAAGTCCTAGACCCATGATGTATATATCATTTTGTAGGTCTTGGCCTGCCAAGTGTACATCAAAAGTCCATTTCGCGATAGGACCTCTGAGGGCCGGGCTTCAGGGCTCCTAAGGGGCTTATATATTATATATACACCTTGTACGTTCAATAACCCATTCATTTGGTGCGAAATACTGCAGCACGTAGTTTCACCAAGATTTATTAAGAAACTCATCAAATGAAATAGTAAGCTTGTGTTCTGAGTTTAATTGGAAGTATCAGAGCTATGCAACAATTGACGGAGTTTTCGGACGATTAAATGACCATAATTTCGAATGTTTTCAATTATGAGTCCTATTTCAGTAACCACAAACCACTTGTAGTTAGATTAAGAGACAATAATTTTTTTTTCAAATATAAAGAAACGTCTTTATAATTTTTTTTTACAGATATATGCATTACACAATTGAATTTATAAACCTTTCCAAAATTTACAAATATTTACTGAAAGCTAACAAACGTACTGATACATAACACGAAAATGCGCTAACACGTCCTGTGTCCAGAATGGAACAGGCTTAATTGCTTGTTTTTTGTTCCGAGTACTGTCGGCATGGTACAATGTTATACCCCAGATCATGGCCTATGCACACGGAGGATGAGAGACACAATTGTATGTTATATACTGGGACTCTGTAGCATATACAAATAATAATCGCGTTCCTTTATAATAGGAGAAGTTAATTACGTTTTGCGGGTGTAAACCAAACTTGCAACACTATCTACAATGAAGAAGACCCACCTCCAGAAGAGTCGCTCAATTAAAAAGTTAAATATACGCCCCTTAATCTCTCTATGCTAGGGATGTGCTGAGTTGGTATTACGATAGTTGTATTAGAAAGAAAAAAAAACGAATCCTGGCTTTAGGTGTTGTAGATTTATTTTGAACTGGCCTTAGACTGTACAACGATTTACTTTTTCTCAGAAATTTAATATCAGGAAAATGTGGAATTTAAGTCACTTGCCTTGGCGTGGTTACCCATAGCCGCCACACCAAAAGATACCGGCAACAGTTAATTAAGGGTTCGATCATTAGTGACTCAAATCACTTTATGTAAAGGATGGGCAAACTTTTTATTCGGAGGGCCACATTGAAAACTTTATTGTTATCGACGGGCCGCATAAATAAAAATAACTAAATAATCTACAAACAACTGTCCCAGTAATGTAAACTGAAACACGAGACAACAACAACAACTAAATAATCTACAAACAACTTTCCCAGTAGTGTAAACTGAAACATGAGACAACAACTAAATAATCTACAAACAACTGTCCCAGTAGTGTAAACTGAAACACGATACAAAAACAACAACTAAATAATCTACAAACAACTGTCCCCAGTAGTTTTTACTAAAACAAGAGACAAAAAAAAAAACGCTGTCCAGGTTGCCGCTTGCAAATCTTGGGGCGTCTAATTATCTTTGGCATAAAGGCTCACGTGAGTTACCCTATTCTCTTAGTCAGAACTGTTAAACTATGTTAGAATCCAAAGAAAGTGAGGGAATGGGGATTTGCTGCCTAGTTTGTCTATAATAATGGGCCTTGTATTTTGTATACACTAAGCTCTATACAGTGCCGGCCTTAGACATTTTTGTGATATAGGCAAGGACAAAAATGCCGCCCTTTTTAGTTTCATTTTTCTAAGAAAACTCTATAAATGCTATTTATTATAATACATTTTTAAAAATTTG
This sequence comes from Bulinus truncatus, assembly GCA_021962125.1. Taxonomy (NCBI): domain Eukaryota; kingdom Metazoa; phylum Mollusca; class Gastropoda; family Planorbidae; genus Bulinus; species Bulinus truncatus. The sequence goes on from JAGDYQ010000068.1 coordinate 1,076,770, forward strand.
GCAACTTTATAAAAGTTAAAGAGTTTTAAGTATACGTAGTGTATTTTAGGAAGTTTTTTTTTTTTTTGGCTAAGTTAAAAAAAGTAATGAAAAATTTAAAAAAAAATGAAATGTCATGTTTATTAAGCGTTAAAAAGATTGAAGAGAATTCAAGAAAAATATGCTTTTCTAGCTTTTGCAGAGGCAAACTCTTCAATTACTTCAATCAGATCCAAATCTTCTGCAATCGTCTTCTCTATAGATATTGTAGGTAAACCAACCAAACGATCCTGAGACATAATAGAACGAAGATATGTTTTTATGAGTTTGAGCTTCGAAAAGCTTCTCTCTGCACTCGCCACTGTTATCGGGAGTGTAAGTAAAATTCGCAATGCCAAGTACACATTCGGAAAAAGAGCAACCACGCCCATTCCGTATAGATAGTCTAATATAACTCTAGGGCTTTATTTTTCTGTAATTCTCCTTGATAAATCAAATAATTCATCACAGTAAACTGCCGCACAGTTCTGTTGTATTAATGTCTGCTAAATCTCCGTTTTCAGATGTCAAAGCTAATTGAAGGTCCATGTAATCTTTGAAAATCTCTCTTTTATCACATTTCTTCAGTTTTTTAATGTCATACAAAAATCCAAATAAATCGCTATGAGATGTTAAGTGCATAAATCGATCATTATCTGATTGATTTGCGGTATCCAATATCTGGTTAAAAAATTACTCTGAAATTCATTTCTGGCTCGAGAATTGGATCGTCTGAAACTTCATGGTCAAATTGCCCCTTTCTTAGTCGAGATCTTATTTGTATTTCCGTAGGTAAATTGCACTCATTACCAAATTCTTCAGCCAATGATTTAGCTGTTGTAATTGGTTTGGTAAAATCTTTATCTGTTCTATAATTCTGGAGCATTGTTTTAGTTGCAGTCAATTGTTGAATTGATTTCTTTAAATCAAGATCTTTTACTTGAAATGTTTTGCTAGATATATTGATCTCAAATAAAACATCATACCAAATCACTAATGAAAAAATAAACTTGAAATCGAGCATTTTTTGTGCTATTCCCTTAGCTTCTGCACGGGACAGGGTTCCACGTAGTCCAGAAAGGGAAATGTATCCAGCAATTGAAACGAGTGCATCGTAAATTTCAACTGTTTGGTATCGAATTACCTTCACGGCATTAACTCGACTTTCCCAACGTGTTGCGTATAACTTGTTAACAGTTAAACCTGCTGCCTCTTTGTTTTTAGACATATTCTAACAATACATTCCAGCAGTACCTTACCCGGGATTTATTTTTATTTTTTTTTCTTGGGGGGGGGGGGGGGGGGGGCTGTTCCAAGTTTTTAAAGGCAAATATTTGTCAATTTTTTATGAGTTACTATCAGCAATAACATTTTTATTTATTTATTTTGGGGGGGGGGGGTTGGGTGGGCTACAGCCTCCCCCCCCAGCCCCCTCCCCCCTGGGTACGGCCTTGTATTCCAGCGATGTGTTGATACAGAAAAAAAGTTGTATATATTTTGAATAACCTCAAAAAACCTTACTGCTTCCAAACAACAGTTTAAGGCATCATTCACCACCAAATTCAACGAATGCGCATTGCATGGGACATAAAAGGCTCTTCAATTTAGCTCTATAACTATTGCTTGGACACCATTGTGTATTCCCCGCATGTTCGCTCCGTTATCGTTGATTTGTCCCTTCTTATCATTTAGAAAAATGCCTGAATCTGACAGCTCTTTAAGTAAAATTTCCTACATACTTGCACCTGTAGATTTTTCAAATTCTGCGAATCCAATGAAGTGTTCATTGATAGAAACTTCTGAAGGTTTGTCATTTGTCGATTCATTTGCTGTAACAAATATAACAATCATTGTCATCTGTTCTTTGTGACTGGTAGGGAGCGACCGATAATCGGATCGGTATCGGACCGATATTGGCACTATCGGTTAATATCGGATCGGCCGATTGTTGTAGGGAACGACCGATAGTCGAACCGATATTGGCACTATGGGTTAACTATTGGACAGGCCGTTTTTCAGCTGCCGATACATTGTTTTTTTTTCACAACGGAGTTGCAGAAAAAAAAAATCAGTAAAAAACCCAATTCTATAACAAGATCAGACAAGATTTAAAAAAAAAAGGAAAAAAAAAACCCGTACACAGAAACTGTCACGTCCACATAAAATTACATCAGAGATATGACCTTGAAACAATAAGATTGGCATTTCTTAATTCTAGTGTATGACCTTGAATGATACAATTAGTGAACATCTGTGTGTATTTTTTTTTGGGATGGGAAGTTGGGGGGGGGGGGGTAAACAAGACACGCGTGGGCGAAGTGTTACAAAATATGTGAACATGGGTTGACATACGTCAAACAGCACGAGAAAAACACGTGTTTGGCATTGTTGTTGCTTAAGGGGCTGTCCATTAATTACGTTAACAAAATAGGGTGGGGGGGGGTCAGAAAATTTTTGACAATTGTTGACAAGGGGAGGGGGGAGGTCAAGAAAGGTTGACGTCAACAGTCTTACTTTTTTAATTTAATATAATTACTTAATAAATAGGAAAATTAAGCAGCGTTTGTAGTTCTGTGTTACACACTCTCTTAACATTCAGTATTTTAATTAAAATAACTATATACCTAGTAATTTTGCCACATAAACGTTTTGGAAGCCACCTTTTTTAGGGGGGGGGGGTAATCAAATGTTGACGTAATTTTATAGGGGGGGTCTCTGGAAGTTTGACAAGTTGTTGACAAGGGGGAGGGGGGGAGGGGGGGGCAGGTAAAAATCGTCAAAAATTTGTTGACATAAATAATGGACAGCCCCTAAAAAGAAAATATTGGTATCGGTATCGGTAAAAATGCTGGGGGAAAATATCGGTATCGGACTGTCGGTAAAAAGTCATATCGGTCGCTCCCTAGTGACTGGCGTCTGGTGTGCAATCGAGAACTATTACGTAATATTTTGTATTTTTAGATAATTTATCACTTTCTGTTTTACCTTCTTACTCAACAGTTGAATGATCTCATTCTGAATATTTTTTCCCAAATAATGGTCATGAATTTCATCTGATTTTATACGTCTTATATGTTCTTTCATTACCGGATCAAAGTCAGCAATAACTTCAACAAATTTCAAAAGTTTCAATTATGAGATGTATATAACCGATCAGACTGCCCTCTCAGGGGTAAATTTTGAACTCCATGTACTCTAACCAAAGATATTATTCTTTCTAATACATCCTTCCAGTGTTTCGCTTCACGATTTATAAGGCGCTGATTTACGTCATCAATAGTTTTATTATTTGTTATCCTTATTTTTAGTTCTTTCCACTCATGATAACTGGTTAAATGATCTGGAGATTTTTCATGATGCTGCAATATACTTGACAAATTTTTCCAGTCACAACTGCCATGTGTAGCTAAGGCAGATTTACTCCTGTTATATATTCTGCAGCAAAAACAATATACCTTATCTACTGACGTAGAATAAATCAACCATTTCCTTTTTAAAGTTTCTCCGTTAGCCAGTTTGCGCGTATAGTGGTAATTAGAAAAGTGTCTCTCACTTTCATCTTTTGGAAACAAGACTCAAATTTGATCTGCTTTGGATCATGCTGAATAAGAAAACAACGATCTGTTCATTTAGCAGGATCCTGCATTATATCTGAGTCAAATTCATTTATTTCATTTTTAGTTTTTATATTTTTCATTTTATTTTATTTTGCTGGAATTTGCCGCTCCTTGAAATAATGCCGCTCTAGGCGGCTGCCTATATCGCCTATACCTAAAGCCGGCGCTGGCTCTATACAAACTGGAGAGCCCATTGAGGTCAAAAACGGGGAAGAAAAGACCGCCATCTTGGATTTACCTTCCGTTCGTAAAAGATACCATATAGTTATAAAGATGACTTAAGATGATAACTAACTACTGCGTTTTAAATCTAAGTTTAAATGAGACATAACATACAAAACAATAATCATTATTTTTTTAGAGGCCATAAAATAATAATTCTAATGAATAAAATATGTTTTAATCGTAGTAATCTTAATAATCTTAATTGTCTTGTTAGAATTACATTAGTCTTACTGGATAATACTAGCCGCACTAGCGAGCAGCAATAATTGTCTATGTGCAAAGTTTTTATTATAACTTGTATGCTTTACTTTAATAGAAACCCATAACGAGGATTATTTTCTTTGGGATGACCTATATAAAATTTGAACTTTATTTGATGTATTCAGTGTCCCTTAAATGTATTTTGACTACAATAATCTGTTCATGTCCTTTGGGGCCACTTCGAGTACATGGACATGTTTTTTTTTTTGTATATAGACTGATTGTTAACGCGCTCAAATATATATCACCATTTTCAACTCCAACTGCGGGCCTAATAGCCGGTCCGGGTACCGGGCCTTTGTTTACTAGTTTTTTTTTTTTTTAATAATGTTGTAGTTGGCAGCTGCTTTTTTTGTGTGTAAACAATTCAGGTATTTAGGTCATCTCTTAACATGGCTGACAGTATTTTATAAAGAATATAGAGGACCTTTTTACAAATTTATTAAATGCATTGAAACACTATTTTTTTCTTATTCTTTTAATAAATAACAGTCAATACTATGACTTTTGAATTTTTATAGAGGCAAAGTATCAATATTATTTATCAACATATTAATTGTCGCTAAAATAAGGGAGGGATCATTGGGTGTGCTTCAATTTGCACTCTTGATATATATATAAATATGATAAACATATGTATTACATAATCAGCAAAGTGACTTATATATCAAATTACAGATAATTAAATCGAGATTATGACTATTTAAATTAATGGACGTGCAATATGTTGTGTTTAAGTTATGCTTGGCTTTGTATGGTTACTTAGTTATAAATATAACACAAACAATTTATCATTCATTCATTGATAAGCATTGAAAGTGTGACTATACGTGCAACATTTAAAAGCAAGTAAAAATGCACTGTATACATTTGAAAAAAATGTAGTCCTTTATTTTTCATCAGCCATCGGGTGAAAGAATAAACCCGTAGAGTCAGAGACGTTTCACTGGAGTTAACATATTGCTGACCCCATGGTCCATACTAATATGTATTTGCATCCCCACCCCCTATGTCCATACTTGGCTTTCAAAAATCTGGTAATCTTATTTTATGGTAGGTTTTTTTGGTTTGCAAATTCAGATAATTTCATCTGCTCAACTAACAAATTCTCCCCAGAAAAAATAATCACTAATCATATTTTTAAAAAATCTAAAAAAAAAACCACACATTTTAATTGGGGAGGGGGGGGGAATGATGAAACATTTTGGAAATGTAAGTTTTCTCATTATATTCTAATTTTTGTAGACTTTCTTAAATAGGGATGACCCATAAGTGTTGCCTGTCATAACTCGTAGAGAAAATTTTGTTTATGTTTTTTAAGCTACTTACAAAGCCACAAACAAAAATAATTTATATATTTGTTGTACTTTGTATGAATAATTAGGCTAACAATATATTGTTAGATATATAAATTAATGTTATATATATATTTAATTAAACACTTCTCCACTTTTCCCGATCCATTTAAGGTCTTTCTCCAATTCTTCCAACCATCTGTTCTTGGCCTGCCTTTAGGCCTTTTCTTATTAGGTGTTGCCTTATATAGTTTTTGGACCTCTGTTGTTTTCCATTCTGTCTATGTGCCCTACCCACCTTAATCTATTAATTTTAATTTCAGCTGTTATATTTGGTTCTTCGTACAGTTTGTACAGCTCTGAATTGGTTCTACTTCTGCACTTGTTATTGTCCATTACTGGCCCATATATTTTCCTAAATATTTTCCTTTCCCAAGTGTTTAGCATATTTTCTACTTGTTTGCTGATGGTCCATGTTTCCATATGCTACTTCTGGTCGGATCATTGTCTTGTATATGATTTTTAAAAAGTTTTCTGTAGATCTGTCTGTTTTTCAGTATTTTATGCAGTGTATGATATATTCTGTTCCCTACTTCTATTCTTTTTTTAATCTCTATCGGCTATGGTGGGGATGAAAGTAGGACATTGCAAAAACAATCCCATTAGTGGTTTATAGGATCTAAGAGATTTCATCTCATCCTTACAGGGACTTCACACACACACACACACAAATTACAGTTAATGAAGCTTTGAATATAATATTCAGCTATCACAGCTGCCAATAACAATAAAAACTTAATATAAACAGGTATTTAAAAAAGCGTATGCACTTAAATTTTATCCAAATAATTTAATGACATGAATTAATAACATATTTAAACTTTTCTCTACAATATATTTTTTTTTTCCACAGAAAATTTCAACTGACATTCGAATTAAATGAACTCAATGTTTTCATTAGAACACAGTGAGCTTGAGTAATTATATATACTTCTCTGTAACAATCATATAGTTCTCAGTATCAACCCCTCTGTTTGCAGTAGGAAAAGGATATTTATTGGTTTTGTAATGGTGGAATCTTGAGATACTTTTGCACTAACTAGTACTTATCATTTGAGAGAGAACAATATGCCTGAACTTTAATGATATTGATGTCTCTAGAAATTGCATCACATGATGTACAGATTAAGATGTGATTTATGTAATCAATCTTTTATCAAAAAACGACATCTGAGATACCATATTGCAGTTCACTCTTGCATCAGAACATTTAAATGTTCAACATGTAATAAAGGTTTTGTGCGCAAGTCAAGGCTTATAAATCACCTATCAATTCATACTGAACCATTTAAATGTGAACTATGTAATAAAGGTTTTTCTTGTCGAGGAAATTTACTACGCCACCAATTACTTCATACTGGAGAAAAACCATTTAAATGTGAGCTATGTAATAAAAAATTTTCTTGTCGAGGAAGTTTACTACGCCACCAGTTACTTCATACCGGAGAAAAACCATTTAAATGTGAACTATGTAATAAAGGTTTTTCTCGTCGAGGAAATTTACTACGCCACCATTTACTTCATACTGGAGAAAAACCATTTAAATGTGAACTATGTAATGAAGTGTTTTCTCAACAAGGACATTTACATCACCACAAGTTACTTCATACTGGAGAAAAACCATTTAATTGTGAACTATGTAATAAAGGTTTTTCTCGTAGAGCACATTTACAACGCCACCAGTTACTTCATACTGGAGAAAAACCATTTAAATGTGAACTATGTCATAAAGGTTTTTCTAGTCAAGCACATTTACAATGCCACCAGTTACTTCATACTGGAGTAAAACCATTTAAATGTGAACTATGTAATGAAGTTTTTTCTCAACGAGGACATTTACATCGCCACCAATTACTTCATACTGGAGAAAAACCATTTAAATGTGAACTATGTCATAAATGTTTTTCTCGTCGGGAACAATTAAAACGCCACCAGTTACACCATACAATTTAAATGTGATATTTGTCTTCAATGCTTTTTCAATAAGTGTCATTTAAAGAGACATATGGTTATTCATATTGGAATAAAACCATATAAGTCTGAACTATATCATAGAGACTCTTTTAAAAGAGAGCTTTTTAAACAAACACAGGTTATTTCATACTGGAGAAAGACCATTTAAATGTTCAGTCTGTTATAAATGTTACTTCAAAAAGGAAAATTTGACAGAACACCAGTTGGTACACTGGAGGAAAACAAGTTCAGAGTTTAGTACCGGTTTGTCAACCACACTCATTTTATAAGGCTTCTTTTGATTAAATATGCTTTCATTTCTGCTTAATATGTAATAAGAGTGATATCCCATTGTCCGACTTGAGAAAACACTTGTTATCGCACATATAATTAACTTAACCCGTAGGGGCTCATCAGTGAAAATGAAGTTTAGTTTTTGTTTCAGTATCCACAACCTTTTAAGAGATTTAGTGGTAGCACAGCATCCAGCCTCCTTTTCTTCTCCTAACTTATCTGGGGTAACCATTTCTAAAGAGGTTAACATTTACTTAAAAATATTTAAAACTATTTGTTTTATTAATTCGTGAAATATGAATTGATGTTCTACTAATAATTGTGTTATTATTTCTCAAAGCACCGGTAATAAAGAAAGGCAGCACGTACTATGAGAGCATCTGCTTACTTTTCTTAGTTAATTCTATTGAATTGCGCCATTAAACTTGACTTAATTCCTTGAACTCCTTGAGGAGTAGAGGGCCTCAGCAATCACTCTCCAGTGCACTCTATTTTAGGAGGCCTTTTTCAGTTCACCTCATTTATGGTTGCAACATTTTTTTCTCCTGTTCACAAGACCTTCTCCAGGCAGTCTTTGTGCTGCCAACCTTTTTCTGTCCTTGGGGATTCCACTGCAGAGCCATTTTCATAATGTCTTCTGGAGGCTTCCTGAGTTAGTGACCAATCCAACGCAAATCCCTTCTGGATATTTGTAGGTGTATGGGGGTCTTGGTTTGCCGGTGACCAGAGATCTTCGTTCCTTACTTTATCTTGTCGCCTTATCTTTAGGATATTCATGAGACAACTGTTTAGGGACGTCTGATGTACCATAACATATTAAAGTTCACTAATTGATGAAGGAGATAATGTATGGAATTGCATTAAAATAATCTGTGTAGCAGACATATGGAAATATAGAACATTTTATTGATGATATCAAATGTTTTCATGAGAAAATAAAAATTAAACCTTTATTTCAACTTTACTGTTTAGTTTCTTCATTAAGTGTTGACAATTTAGACACTGTTATTGAAAAGACGTTGAAAGATAAATAAAACATAAAAAAAGGTTAGAGACCTACTGAACTCATGTTTAATTTCATCAAATTATTTTCCAGAACAGAGTCAAAATAAATCAAACATAAAAATTACACCAGTTGAAATTCTGGAAAAAAAACAACAAAAAACACAGCCAGCAAATCCTACCCCCAACCTTCCACCCCCTCCCCCCTACCCAATCTCACAAGACTTGGTTATTATAAATCACTTCTCTCAATCTGTAATTGATGAAGGAAAAGGAACCAAAAAAAAACCTTTAAAAAAATTTGAACCAAAGGAAATATGAATGTATATAGTATATGAATAACAAAAATAAAACAAAATCTGAACCAAAAGAAATATGAATGTATATAGATATATAAATAACAGCAGTAAAAAAATCTGAACCAAAAGATATATATATGTATAAATAGATATATAAATAACAACAAAAAAAAGAAATAATACGAAAGTAAAGATCAATTGGAAGTCTTGGTCTCCTATCAACCAGATCAATATAAATCAGAACCCCCACCCCCGATATAATTTCTGTACAAAACTGCCCCACACGGGTTTACCCTTTCCTTCTTTCGCAAAAGCAAAGAGAAAACAACGGTCTAAAACTCTAATCCAGCGCCTGTCCATTTCAAGATTAAATACTGTCTAGTTTTCCCAAAGGGGAGGTAACTGTAGCTCATGTCCCAGCTACACGGGGGCCGGGTGGGGTGGAGGGGTGGGGAGAACTACATGGGTATACGACGGTACGGGTAACTACAACTAGGGAGAGACAAGCGATCTGAGGAGATCAGTTGGCCCCGGAGATATGGGTGAGCTTTAGGGACCCGTGGAAGGAAATGGAGTGGCCCGGGGGGGGGGCAGGCTTGAGGAGCCGGGAGTCGCTACTTTTTGCCGGAGCCGAAAAAATCTGGCGGCTCCGCAAGCCTGGGGTGGGGGGGGGGTTACACGTTTAGCAAATGAGCAGTGAAGTTGACCAACAGAAAGACTGCAGCTAGGCAATGAAGTTTTATTGTTTCAAGTTAAAAGAAGAAAGGGTAATAAAAGAGGGGGGAGAGAGAGAGAGAAGTCGCTAGGGTCGCTATCGTAGCCAGGTCAAAGTAAACAAGGAGGCACCAATACCCAGCAATGGGGCACCTCAGGAAGGTGGGGTTTTCCGAAATAATTTTTATAAAACGAAACTTTTTAAATTCTATTAACGGTACTACATTACTGTTGTGGAGACAGGTGGCCGAGTGGTGCAGATACTCGACTGTCGACCTGAGAGTCCTGGGTTCGATCCTTGGTGAGAACCATGGGAATTTTTCCAGGTGAAATGTGTTTCAAAGTCGTCCCACAAGTCCACCCAGCTTTAAATGGGTACCTGACTTAAGTTGGGGAAGTAAAGGCGGCTGGGCGCCGAGTTATATGCCGAGTTTATAGAAACCGATGAATTCTACACATCATCTGCCCCGATGGCCCGTTAGGGCTAAGGGTACTTTACTTACTTTTACATTATTTTTAATAATATCATCTGTGTTAACTTTTCAAATTATTGTTTGTTAAGATGTTTAGAAGAAGATAATGAAGAAAAAAACAATTGAACATGAAAATTGATGGAAAACATTACAATTAAACAAACAACATTCAGTTTTACGTTGATGAAGTTTATTAAATCTAATCCCGTCGTTTCGCATGAAGCTTAGATGTTACAAAACTGTTCAGATAACTTGAACAATGCAGGAATCAACTGACGGTTGATCTCTCATCCCTCCAATTTCTCCCATCCTCTCTCTCCCTCTCTCCTTCCCTCCCCTTTCTCTCCCTCCCTACTCCCTCTCTCCCTCCCTCCTTTCTCCATCCCTCCCTCTCCCATCTCCCTCTCTCCCGCCCTCCTCTCCCCCTCTCCCTCCCTCCCCCTTCCTCCCTCCCTAATTTCCTCTCTCTCCCTTCCTGCTCCCCTCTCTCTTTATCTATCTATCCCTCCCTCACTCCCACCCTCTCTCCCTCCCTCCCCTCTAATCCCTCCCTACTCCCTCTCTCCCTCCCTTCTTCTTTTTCCTTCCCTCCCTTTCTCTCTCCCTCTCTCCCTCCCTCTCTCATCTCCCTCTCTCTCCCTCACTCCTTCTCTCTCCCCCTCTCCCCCTCTCTCCATCCCCCTCTCCCCCTCACTCCATCCCCCTCTCTCCCTCCTCCCTCCAACCATAATTTCCTCTCTCCCCCTACCCTCCCTCTCTCTCACTTTATCTCTCTCTCCCTGCCTCTCTCTCTCTTTCTCTCTCTCTCTATATATATATATATCTATACTTATAAGACGCATTTGTTGTCTGTCTGTCTGTCTGTTCCCTTATAACTCAAGATCCAGACAAACAAATAACGTGAAATTTGTTACACATAATTACATGGGGAAGGTTATAGGACAGGTTTCGTTTCATATCGATGGGTAGTTTAATTGTAATTAATTTTTTTTATTTTAGTATTTTACTATATTAAAGTAATCTCGACGGCGCCATAAATAAAATTCCTCTTTGACGTCATTTCCCGAATAGAACTTGCGCGCTGGTGCTGTATTGTGCCTTTATGCTGCAAAGAATTGTTGTTTTTTCATGCTCCCTGATTTGTACAGTTTGAAGAAGGTAAAGGAATGAAGAAGGATTTTAGAAGAATAGTGTAGCCATAATAATAAGTATATATATATACATATATATATATATATATATATATACAGAGAGAGAGAGAGAGAGGGAGGAAGATAAAGAGAGAGAGAGGGAGGGAGGGAGGGAGATAAAGAGAGAGATGGGGGCAGGGGGAGAGAGAGAGGAAAGGAGGGTAGGAGGGAGGGGGGAGGGGAAGAGAGGGAGGGAGTGGGGATGGACAGGGGGAGAGAAGGAGGGGGAGAGTGGGAGAGGGAGGGAGAGACAGGGAGATGGGAGAGGGAGGGAGAGAGGGAGAGAGAAAGGGAGGGAAGGAAAGAGAAAGGAAGGGAGGGAGATAGGGGGTAGGGAGGGAGAGAGGGGGGATGGACTGGGGGAGAGAAGGAGGGGGAGAGGGAGTGAGGGAGAGATGGGAGAGAGAAGGAGGTAGAGGGAGGTAGGGAGGGAGAAAGGGAGGGAGGGAAAGGGAGAGAGGGGGAGGGAGGGGGAGAGAGAGAAAGAGAGAGAGGGGGGAGGCAGAAAACAGAAGGTAAACAGAAAACCTTATTTTAAACCCGGGCAAAGCCGGGTACTTGCAACTAGTCTCTATACTTATAAGACGCATTCGTTGTCTGTCTGTCTGTCTGTCTGTCTGTTCCCTTATAACTCAAGATCCAGACAAACAAATAACGTGAAATTTGTTACACATAATTACATGGGGAAGGTTATAGGACAGGTTTCGTTTCATATCGATGGGTAGTTTAATTGTAATTAATTTTTTTTATTTTAGTATTTTACTATATTAAAGTAATCTCGACGGCGCCATAAATAAAATTCCTCTGTGACGTCATTTCCCTATGATCGAATAGAACTTGCGCGCTGGTGCTGTATTGTGCCTTTGTGATGCAAAGAATTGTTGATGTTTTTTCATGCTCTCTGATTTGTACAGTTTGAGGAAGGTAAAGGAATGAAGAAGGATTTTAGAAGAAGGGTGAAACCATAATAATAAGTATATATATATATATATATATATATATATATATATAGAGAGAGAGAGAGAGAGGGGGGAGGGAGAGAGAGATAAAGAGAGAGAGAGGTGGGGGCAGGGGGGAGAGAGAGGAAAGGAGGGAGGGAGGGGGAGAGAGGAAGGAGTGGGATGGACAGGGGTAGAAAAGGAGGGAGAGGGAGCAGGAGGGAGATGGGAGAGGGAGCAGGGGGAGAGGAGAGAGAGAAAGGAAGGGAGGGAAAGAGGGGGTAGGGAGGGAGAGGGGGGGGAGGGAGGGAGAGAGACAAGGTGGGAGGGAGGGAGAGATAAATAGTGAGGGGGCAGGGGGAGAGAGGAAAGGAGGGTAGGAGGGAGGGAGGGAGAGAGGGAGGGAGGTGGGTGGACAGGGGGAGAGAAGGTGGGGGAGAGGGAGATGGGAGAGGGAGCAGGGGGAGAGGGAGATGGGAGAGGGAGCAGGGGGAGAGGGAGAGAGAAAAGAAGGAAGGGAGAGAGGGGTAGGAAGGGAGATGGTGGGGAGGGAGGGAAAGCGAGGGTGGAAGAGAGGGAGAGAGAGAAAGAGTGAGGGGGCAGGGAGGGAGGGAGGGGGAATGAGGGAGGGATGAATGGGGAGAGAGATGGGAGAGAGGGTGGGAGAGGGAGGGAGAAAGGGAGGGAGGGAAAGGGAGACAGGGGGGAGGAGGGAGAGAGAGAGGAAGAGGGGCAGAGAGGGAGACGGGAGAGGGAGGGAGGGAGAGAGGATGGGAGAAATGGGAGGGAGTGAGGGATAAAGAGAGGGGGCAGGGAGGGAGAGAGGGTGAGGAGGAATGGAGGAAGGTGGAGAGAGGGGGGACGGGGGTGAGAGAAGAAGGGAGGGAGATAGGGAGAGAGATGGAGATGGGTGAGTTAGAGAGGGAAGGAGAGGGAGGGAGAAAGGGAGAAAGGGAGGGAGGGAAAGAGAAAGGGAGAGAGGGGTAAGGAGGGAGGGGGAGGGAGGGAGAGAGGGGGAGGGAGAAAACAAAAGGTAAACAGAAAACCTTATTTTAAACCCGGGCAAAGCCGGGTACTTGTAACTAGTATACTTATAAGACGCATTTGTTGTCTGTCTGTCTGTCTGTCTGTCTGTTCCCTTATAACTCAAGATCCAGACAACCAAAAAACGTGAAATTTGTTACACATACACATAATTACATGGGGAAGGTTATAGGACAGGTTTCGTTTCATCTGCATGGGTAGTTTAATTGTAATTAAGTTTTTTCATTTTAGTATTTTACTATATTAAAGTAATCTCGACGGCGCCATAAATAAAATTCCTCTGTGACGTCATTTCCCGATGATCGAATAGAACTTGCGCGCTAGTGCTGTATTGTGCCTTTGTGATGCAAAGAATTGTTGTTGTTTTTTCATGCTCTCGGATTTGTACAGTTTGAGGAAGTTAAAGGAATGAAGAAGGATTTTAGAAGAAGTGTGAAGCCATAATAATAAGTATTTATATATATATATATATATATATATATATATATATATATAGAGAGAGAGAGAGAGAGAGAGAGAGAGAGAGAGGGAGGGAGGGAGGGAGAGATAAAAAGAGAGAGAGTGGGGGCAGGGGGTAGAGAGAGGAAAGGAGGGTAGGAGGGAGGGAGGGGGGAGGGGGAGAGATGGAGGGAGGGGATGGACAGGGGGAGAGAAGGAGAAGGAGAGAGGGAGATGGGAGAGGGGGAGAGAGGGATAGAGAAAGGGAGGGAACGGAAAGAGAAAGGAAGGGAGGGAGAGAGGGGAGGGAGGGAGAGAGAGAGGGTGGGACAGAGGGAGAGAGAGGGTGGGAGAGAGGAAGGGGGCAGGGAGGGAGAGAGGGAATGAGGGAGTGAGGAAGAGGGAGAGAGGTGGAGAGGGGAGGGAGGGAGAAAGAAGAGAGGTAGAGAGAGGGGAGGGAAGGAAAGAGGGAGAGAGAGGATAGGAGAAATGGGAGGAAGAGATAAAGAGAGAGAGGGGGGCAGGGAGGGAGAGAGGGAAGGAGGAAGGGGGAGAGGGGAGATGGGAGAGGTAGGGTGGGAGGGAGAGAAATGGGAGAGAGAGGGAGGGAGAGGGAGGGAGAAAGGGATAGAGGGAAAGGGAGGGAGAGGGAGGGAGAGGGAGGGAGGGAGAGAGAGGGGTAGGGAGAGAGGGGGTAGGGAGAAAACAGAAGGTAAACAGAAAACCTTATTTTGAACCCGGGCAAAGCCGGGTACTTGCAACTAGTATATACATATTATTATGGCTTCACACTTCTTCTACAATCCTTCTTCATTCATTTACCTTCCTCAAACTGTACGCATAGGGAAGCATGAAAAAACATCAACAATTCTTTCAGCACAAAGGCACGATACAGCACCAGCGGGCAATTTCTATTCGATCATCGGTAAATGACGTCACAGAAGAGTTTTATTTATGGCGACGTCGAGATTACTTTAATATAGTAAAAGATACTAAAATAAAAATAATTTATTACAATTAAAATACCCATCGAGACGAAACGAAACATGTCCTATAACCTTCCCCATGTAATTATGTGTACGTGTACCAAATTTCACATTATTTGGTTGTCTGGATCTTGAGTTATTAGGAAAGGTAGTTTAATTGTAATAAATTATTTTTATTTTAGTATCTTTTACTTAGGGTTGCCATATTTTTTCACGGACCAACCGGGACAGTCCTGTCTTTTTTACTTTAGGTTTAGGGATGTCGGTTCCGGGGGGGGGGGTATGAAAACAGTAATGTAAAAAACACTTAAAATATAGAATAGATAATCTTTGTTATTTTATTCATAATGGTACACAAACATGATATTTTTACAAAAAAAAAACAGTTTTCTTCTTGTTGTACCACTCGTATTTTTCACTTCTGTAAATGTGTATTACTGTGTTACTTACCAAAATGTTACTGATCACACAAGAGCAGATTAATCATTCTCTGATCTAATAATTTTGCTCAATTATTTCCAAGAAACTGTGCCCTGAATCTAAACCGGGACAATTTCAATAACCGGGCGGGACACCGAGACAACCCAGTATATCCGGGACTGTCCCGGCCAAACCGGGACGTATGGCAAGCCTACTTTTACTGTATTAAAGTAATCTCGAAGGCGCCATAAATAAAACTCTTCTGTGACGTCATTTCCTGATGATACATTTTTAAAAGAGGGGTAACTTCCGGAAACTCCAATTGTAAACATGGTGAAATCAATAGTCATATCCACTTACCTATCGTTTTATGTATTCAGAAGATAAAAATAAAAGGTGCACTTTAATAAACCGAAATAAGTTAATTAAAATGTTTCTGTGACATTATTAACATTATTAATACAATCTCAATGGGTAGTTTAATTGTAATTAATTATTTTAGTATTTTACTATATTAAAGTATTCACGGTATGGGATCGCCTTCACTATAAATAAAAATCCTCTGTGACGTCATTTCCCGATGATGAACTTGCGCTCGGGTGCTTCAAATGTTATTGCATTCAAATTGTATCAATGCACAGGGAATTCCATGTATTCGCGCACCAAGTGAATGTGTCATTTAACGGACGGAGAAGAAAGGGTTAGGGACGGAAAAAAAAATATTGTTGTTGTTGTTTTTTTTTCATGCTGCAAGTACCTGGCTTTGCCCGGGATTAAAATAAGGTTTTCTGTTTATTTAAGAAGCGTAATTTGACGTTTAATTGTACAGAGAGAGGGAAGGGGGAGAGAGATAAAGAGAGAGGGGGCAGGGAGGGAGAGGGAAGGAGGGAGGAAGGGAGGGAGAGAGAGGGAGAGGGGAGAGATAAAGAGAGAGATGGGGCAGGGAGGGAGAGGCAAGGAGGGGGGGCAGGGAGGGAGAGGGAAGGAGGGAGGAGAGAGGTGGTAGGGAGGGAGATAAAGGGGGAGGGAGGGAGAGGGAGGGTTGGAGAGAGAGGGGGTAGGGGAGAAAACAAAAAGGTAAACAGAAAACCTTATTTTAAACCCGGGTAAAGCCGGGTACTTGCAACTAGTATATATATATATATATATATATATATATATATATATATATATATATATATATATATATTCAGCTCGGATATCTTTTGAACCTGTAGTATTTGAACGACCAACCTGACGAGCAAGGCACGTGAATACACAATTACCATCCCCTGGAACATCAACAATTGTATAGTCTTTCATTTTTTCTCGCTTCAAAACTTCTTTTACCTTCTCAATGATTGTCATCTTGGTCGTTGTAACACTCTGCTGTGCTATATAATCAGAAACATGTACATATATTCCTAATATTAATAAAATTATTCATGAATACAGAAATAGACTATTGATCTACTTACCAGAGATTGTTTTGGGAGCATCAAAATCAAGACGAGATTGTTTAAATTTCTTCACCGTTGGTTCCGCACTAAACATTTTACAAACATTAAGCCTTTAGTCTTTACGTAATTAAAATTTGTAGAAAATTTAGAAAGCGGACACGCGCACACGCAGGAAGTCATTCAGTAAACAAACAAAATGTGTTCATTATTTAAATATGAATTGAATATAAGAGATGGGAAAGATGAAAGTTTTTTCTCTTTTTTTTAGATGTGACAGTTCTGGACGTTTATTTTTTTTTAAATGTGACAGTTCTGAACTTTTTTTTTTAGATGTGACATTTCTGAACGTTTATTTTTTTTTAGATTGACAGATCTGAACGTTTATTTTTTTTTAAGATGTGAAAGTTCTGAACGTTTATTTTTTTTTTTTTTTGATGTGACAGTTCTGAACGCTTATTTTTTTTTAGATGTGACAGTTCTGAACGTTTATTTTTTTTTTCTCATTTTAGTTACTTTTTCTTTATTTTTTCCTCTTTTTCTTCTTTTTTTTTTAAGCGGGGGGGGGGGCACCACACCTATCCGGGTGGGGGAACGGCCCCCAGTAACCCCCCTTGGTTACGGGGCTGGGCAGCACGGGGGATAATACGGGGGACTTTAGCCATAACCTGAAAAATCCATTCGGCTTCACCAGAGATCAGGCACGCCGAGAAAGGGGTCAGGGGATCATTGCCAGGGGGGCCGCCCCGAACATGTCAATTTTTTCACGACTCATTGTTTATTAAGTGTACGTCGATAGCAGCCAATCCGAACGAAACTTTAAAATTCAGTCGACTGCTGAGGCTCATAAACCAATTCGAGTGTGAATCGGTGTATAACTATTTTTAGACATTACTTGAAATCTTAGTATGCCATCATAGAAATAGTCATAGAATGAAGATGAAGTGGTACCGATGGAAAAAAATCATAAAGTTATGAATAGAATTTTATAATATTTCTATGGAAATCTATTTATAACTAACTATAATTATCTTTGGCAACGTTCTCACCTTGTTGCTGCCATAGTTTGAATCTGTGTGGCGTGCATTCGGTCGAGTGCTGTGCACTCTTCGCAGCAGTCCAGACATTGTACAATCTTTTCAGCAGCAGTCCGCAGAGATGGGAAATTTAGACTAGTGGCATCGGATACTCTCTTCACAATCCGTCAGAAACGCGCTGGTCAGCTCGTGTCAATAACGTAAAAACTTTCGCAGCGCATTTTCCAGGTATAATGACGGCGCTTACCCAAGTGCAGCGACTGAATTTGACACCAGAGACTCGCTCTGGTGTAGCCGGCATGATTTCATATCTGTCTTCGTTCGAATAAATTTTAAATGCATCGCTGTGGTTGAAAATTTTAAAAGCTATCAGTTTTAGAAATTTGCTGCTGCAGACAAGAGAAGCAACTCTTGATGTCGAAGTTGCTAAAATTCGTGACCTCATTGACGACTTAAAACTGCTTCGATCCAAGTGGCATGGGATATTGTGTGAGAGCAAACTTATCCCTGAGAGCTGCCGTGTTGAACAGTCCCTGTGTTTGGCAGAGACAAAACGCAAACGAAGACGACAATCCAGACAGAACAATTCTCGACAAGAATGATGATCAGCAGGATTGGCACGAATACTTCAAGCGTTCCGTTTTCTACGTCGTAATTGACTGCTTGATTGCGAATTTAACAACACGTTATGAAGCGGCGAAGAATTCGGACGAATTGTTCGGCTTCTGTGGAAATATCATGATATGAATACAGAAGACGTCATCATCGCAGTCAAGAACCTGGCGGATAAATATGTTGTTGACGTTAGCGCCGATCTGTTGAGTGAGTTGGAGCTTCTGAAAACAATACACGTTGCAAACCTCGGACAGAAAAGTATGTCGCCATTTGACTTGCTTAACCGTTTAGTCCGTTTACACAATTTGCAAATCAATATAGTGTTTCCAAATGTAGTCATTATGCTACGTATTCTCTGCACACTTCCGGTTACCGTTGCTCTAGCAGAACTATCTGTCAGCACATTGGCACAAGTTAAAAATGTTCTGAGATCGACAAATGTGTCAAGAACGCCTAACCAGCCTTGGAATGCTGGCAGTGGAAGGTCGACTTGCAAGAACGATTGACTACAACAACATAATTGAAGTGTTTGCAAGAAGAAAAGCCCACATAGTTTTGTTGTAGCTTTCTCTCTGCATTTCGTAAAAGTCAGTTGTTACGATGTAGGTTAATTTTAGCACAATAGTTTAAGGGTTTCAGGAACAAAGGAGTGCTTGGGGGGGGGGGGGGGCGTATCATTGAGACCAGATAGATGAATCATTAACGCGACAGCACGCCCCATCTTCCAGTTAATTGTTTGTGAGTCGCGTGTGGTACTGAGGGCTCACGGAGACAATTTACCTGGAGAAGAGTGATCGTGACCGTGACACGTAGGATGAAGTTTGGGGACCGGGCTACAAATTACAGGTGATACTGCATCTAATTAGGAAAGCCGTGCGGTAGAATCTACTCAGAGGGGGATGCTGAGTTTAGATGTCAAATCTCTTTCCCAACCCCACAGACCCGTCAGGTAAAGAATTGATTAGGGGGATAAATCACTGATGCCAAAGCCAATCGTATACTGTATATAAGCAGGACGTTTTTGTATGTAAGTTAGACAGAAGAGAGACCAAGGACTAGATAGCAGAGCGATAGCAGGAGCGGAAGAGTGTAACGTAAACTGAAGTACTGTATGTGAGGAGAGCTGGCGTCAACATATATACATAATAAACTTGTTTATCAGCAAAGAAACCGGTAGTTGTTGACTTATTAGCGGATACTGAACGTAAGCTGTGAAAATAGAAATATTGTCACCAGAACATCTACATCTACTCTCCCATACTTCTAGACAGCGATCTGTTCGTGGCAAGGACTGGCATTAGGACTATCCACCACGTAACATCAGTTCTACAAAATCACATTGTTAAACATGTGTAACTTTATAAGCGATAGTGCATTAACGGGGGAAAAGTAAAATAAATTTAGTTTAAAACTTTTTGTATATACTCTTTGTATGACTATATCCGGAATGGACTGTATTTTGACAATTAGGGGCCCGCAATGATGGCCTGCCCTGGGGACGGTGTTGGCTCACCATTTTTTGCGCCCAATTTTTATCGCATTTGAAAATACAGCGTCTTGCATCAGCTGCACTAACAGTTTCATGACACTTGAAATCAATGTGCTATGCAAACATCAGTACACGAGACTAGGGAGCGACCGATATGCCTTTTTACCGATAGTCCGATACTCGATATTTTCCCCCAGCATTTTTACCGATACCGATACCGATATTTTCTTTTTAGGGGTTGTCCATTATTTATGTCAACAAATTTTTGGCGATTTTTACCTCAACCCCTTGTCAACAACTTGTCAAACTTCCAGAGACCCCCCTATAAAACTACGTCAACATTTGATTACCCCCCCCAAAAAAGGTGGCTTCCAAAATGTTTATGTGGCTAAATTAGTTTAGTTTAATTAAAATACTGAATGTTAAGCGAGTGTGTAACACAAAACTACAAACGCTGCTTAATTTTCCTATTTATTAAGTAATTATATTAAATTTTAAAAAGTAACATTGTTGACGTCAACTTTTCTTGATCTACCTCTCCCCCTTGTCAACAATTGTCAAAAATTTCTGACTCTTCCCTCCACCTATTTTGTTGACGTAATTAATGGACAGACCCTTAAGCAACAACAATGCCAAACACGTGCTATTCTCGTGCTATATGGCGTATTTCAAGCCAAGTTCACATATTTTGTAACACTTCCCCCACGCGTGTCTTGTTTAACCCCCCAGATACCGATATTTTTTTTAATCAACAACAATGCCAAACTCGTGTTTCTCATGCTACAGCTAATGACGTATGTCAACCCATGCTGACCCCTTCCTGTCATATTTCGCCCACACGTAAGTCTTGTTTCCACCCACCCAACTTCCCATCCCAACAAAAAATACACACAGATGTTCACTAATTGTATCATTCAAGGTCATACATTAGAATTAAGAAATGCCAATCCTGTTTCAAGGTCATATCTCTGAGGAAGACGTGACAATTTCTGTGTACGGGTTTTTTTTCCTTTTTTTTAAATCTTGTCTGATCTGGTTATAGAATTGGGTTATTTACTGATTTTTCTGCAACTCTGTTGTGAAAAAAACAATGTATCGGCAGCCAAATAACGGCCGGTCCGACAGTTAACCCATAGTGCCAATATCGGTTCGACTATCGGTCGCTCCCTTACAACAATCGGCCGATCCGATATTAACCGATAGTGCCAATATCGGTCCGATACCGATAGCGATCCGATTATCGGTCGCTCCTTACACGAGACACTGTAAGTATTTTTCAGAATTATTGTGTTACTAAGCTAAATTTAATATTTTATATTTATTAACGTTCTGAAACTAGCGGTGTCGATATGATGTATATAACAATAAAACATCAAAAGATTTTTCTCCAAGAGTTAGACCGGCAAACACTCGGATACAACTGTTGCTATAACCAAATGAAACGAAAGAAAGAATTGTTAATGTTGACACACGAAAGAACAAGAGAAGATCAAAATGGAAGCCGACCTATCAAAATTTTGCTTTAAACGTTTGAAACGGTAACATTAAAGAGTGCCATTTTACAAGATACTTTTTTATTAATTTTACTGACAGACATATACATTTTTTTTCTTTTTCTGTTGTTCACTAAAACATTGAACAAATAGTTGATAGTAAGAAAGTAAATGAATGACAGAATATAAGAGTAACATTTATAGACACCGACGCGCAAAAAACTTCAAAGGAAGATCAATAGTAAATCAACTTGTTTTGGGACATCTTTAAATGGAGAGAGAGTGTATTAAATGTGGCTTGGTGGGGAAAAAGGGAGGGGGTGGAATAAAGAAAAAAAACGCGTTAATAATAAGTGAGCGACAATTTTCTGGCTACACTATTATTTTATGAAAGAAAAGTTACATGAGATATAAATGACGTGTGTATTTTTTTTTTGAAATGGGAAGTGGAGGGTAGGGTAAACAGACTTAGGTGTGGGCGAAGTGAAGAAAAATATGACAGGGAGGGAGGGACATACGTCATTAGTTCGGAACTATGGTACGATAAAAAAAGGTTAGACATTGTTGTTAAATAAAAAGAAAACAATTCGCATCATTGACGTGATTGATACATGTCCATAAACTGGTCTCAATAACTAATTCAATAGACATATATTCCAATGCTTAATAAATATGTTATAATTCATTATACCTCTTTTCGTAAATTAAAATGACTTGTTTATTATGTCAATATTATGCTTTGATGTTATGACATATTAGTTTGAATACAAACAATTGTATTATATTGTGTCGATTAAAATGTGCGTTAATTTGCGATTAAAATTTTTAATCATGCGTTAATTTCGATTAATTTTTTTAATCGAACAGCAGCTCTATATATATATATATATATATATATATATATATATATATATATATATATAGGGCGTGATAACAAAAGGAAAATACTGAAGAAAATGAGCATGGAAATAAAACACTAGAAGCTCTTATTTCAAAGCATGTTCGTATATTTAGTTGTATGAATCAGGTATATTATTTGTTAGATGAATGGTATTTATTATGCACTGAAATGTTTTTCTGGTAAAAATAGCAAGAGGTAAAAAAACTTCGGGCCAAGGTCAGTACCTCAAATTAGATTTAGGTTATAGGAATAGGTCATTTCATTTTATTATAAAGAAAGACTTCATCTCAAATCACATTAAAATGGCGAATGAAGATAAAAGTCGCTAGAAAAATAATCTGAGATCTCCCTGTAACGGTGCAAATGTATCTTTTGATCTTCTGCCCAGCTCCTCAAGCTACAACGGAGACAGTTTGATACTTCACACTTACACCCCCACCATTTTATTATATGAAAAGTATCGTCATCATCATCAGTTGCCTTTGTCGGTAGGGGTGGGGAGTGACCTCAAAGACACTGCACTAAATAGATCTGTCTATTCTCTATTTCTCTTTTTCTCTATTTGTCTTGTTTTCGCCCAATAAATAGTTCCCTTTAAGAGACATCAAGGCAGATGAAAAATAGAATTCGTCTGTTTATATTACGTCGGTATATAAATGGATTGTGTGTTGAGCGCAAAGTCCAGACTTCCCTGGCTTAAGTCAGGTAAACATTTAAATCTGGGTCAACTTGTGGGACTTTAACTTTCACCAAGTCCTGGGATAATTAACTTTGTTTGTCGACGAGTATCGAACCTAGGATTTTAGGGTCGACAGTCAAGCATCTACACCACTCGGTCATTCGCCTCAGTAGATTACCTATAATTTGGAATGTCCATTCCTTAATGTTAACGATTCAGACGGTTACCCCTATATTGTTACTGGCATACAATATTGCTAATTCAGAGTACACCTTATTATAGATTTCCAAATTGTATGACCACCAGGCAGTTAATAATTTCCCTGATATAGATGTTGGTCTAATGTTTTACATATGAAATTTGGAACAACTTTTAATTAAAAGTAATTTTCTCAAGCGCTCGTATTATTTTTTATTACATACCTATGTATCTATATAAATATTTTACATCACAAGTTCTATGCACTGAAGATTGAACGTAAACAAACCTTTTCCTGTTTGAATATTAATTGCTACTTTTATGCGTCTCGATTCGATAAATGTTCTTTTTAAATCTACTATTTCAAAGAGTGTTGGTGATTTTATGTGAGACGTTAAGTCTAACGTATTAAAAAGTAATAAAACATTAAAAAGTAATAAAACATTAAAAAGTAATAAAATACCGCCATTCAAATTTGTATTGTTTTTTTTTTCCTTTTTACATCAGATACTGAGATAGGCTCTAAGACGATACAAACATTGTTGTCAATGTTAGAAAAATTTTTCAAAGTCGATCTAATTAAAACATTAAATAATCTACAAAAATGTACGAGATATAAATAAAGTAATCAATTATTACATTATTTTATTTTCTAGGTTAATTGGCCCACTTCTTTAATATTTTTAAAGCTTAATTTACCAAGTAAGTCTAAATTCTTAAGACTTACACTTAATATCACAGATTTTCATATAATTATAAAGAATTTAATAGTCGTTTGATTCGAGAGATATTAAGGAGAAGGCATGTGAACTTTTCTGCCGTGGTTTGAATCCCAGTTACGTTTATTTTTTCAAATTTTACTTTAAATAATTTATCCATGATATTGTTGAATGTAAACAAAAAGAACTACAAAGTTTCTCAATTTCGTCCTTAATTAAAAAAACCCCGCATACTTGCATTAGATAATTCAACCTAAAGTTGAACTCTGGTCTAAGAAAAAGTTGTGAAGGGTACAGCTAGTTTAAAAATTTGTCTACCATTTGTTAAGATATGTACTAATATCAGTTGAGGTCCAGTTCACGACAAAATATGTGACTCCCAAGAATGACTACCCCTTCCGCCATCACCTTTAAATGCCACTACCCCCAACGCCATCACCTTTAAATAATAATGCCACACAACGTCATCACTTTTAAATTACACTGCCCCCAACGCCATCGCATTTAACTTACACTGCCTCCAACGCCATCACCTTTAAGTAATAATTCCTCCCAACGCCATCGCCTTTAAATTCCCTGCCCCCAACGCCATCAGCTTTAAATAAAAACGCACCCCACATCATCACCTTTGAATTCAACTGCTCCCAATGCCATCGCCTTTAAATTACTATGCCCTTAACCCCATTACCTTTTAATTCCGCTGCACACAACACCATCACCTTTAAACTCCACTGCCCTTAACGCCATCGCCTTTAAACCACTGCCCCAATGCCATCAGCTTTAAATAATGCCTCCGAAGCCACCGCCTTTAAATAATAATGCCCCCAACGCCACCGCCTTTAAATAATAATGCCCCCAACGCCACGCCTTTAAATTCCACTGCCCTAACGCCATCAGCTTTAAATAATAATGCCTCCAACGCCATCGCCTTTAAATTACCATGCCCCAACGCCACACCTTTAAATTCCACTGCCCCAACGCCATCGTTTTTAAATGCCACTGCCATTTTAACAGGAGACAGACAATAACAAACGAATACAAATTTCGATGGAATTGTTGAAGCGCGGAACCGCCTATAGATATGATTACAGTTTCTATACAGGTGTATGAGAAGGTGAGTTTTGTAGGTGTCTATATGTTTCTTTTGGGCTTGGTTAACTTACATATAGAAATTTTAGTTTAATATAGATATAGACATTATAATTTAGCATAGTTAAAGATCAGTGATTTTGAAATATTTTTCGCCCCCCTTTTCAAACAAAATAATTGCTCACACCCGAACCTGTAAGGATTTTTATGAATCTGTAAGGCTGTTTATAAACCTGTAAGGTTGTTTATGAACAAACAGAAAAGGGAACGTTTAGAAACCTGTTTCTTAAGTACCCAAAAATAGAATTGATAATTGTGACATGACAAAAAGTAAAATGATAAAATGAAAACATCATAGGAAAAAACATAAAAATATACTTATATAGTTGTCCTTTATTTAGCACGTTAATGTATCCGGCCACTGTATGTAAAGAAATAGTGGTGTAAAGTCTGTTTATTTAAAAAAAGAAAGGAACTTAATTTCATAATATAATTTTTTATCATTAATAAATGACTAAAATATTGTTAAAACTCTCTACTTGAATCGGGAATTCCCGTAGACTTGCGCACCGTATAAATTATGATTTAAAGCAGTGACTTTGTGACGTAAGAGCAGTTGAGTTGTGATGATAAAGCCTGCAGTGTTGAATGGTGTCGATTGTATATAAATTATTAAATGCTGTGTTTTTAAACCATCGCCTTTGCTTTAGTGAATTCCTTAGAGCATCTAATAAAATAATAGCGATTTGGGGTCTGCGTTAAATCGAAAGTAAAGAATTAATACAACAGTAGTCCGGTTTAAAATACATTCATAAAAAAATCGGATCTGCCCGAAACCAAAATAACCTAGCCTTCCGATGAAGACTAAGGAAATAAATCTAAGCAAAGGTTTTGCATGGTACAGCTAGTATAAAAATATTCCCCCCACAAGCTTTCATAGTCTCCATAGTTGATTGCCTTTTGCTTCCCGCCCACCCACCCACCCCCAACCCGTTAAAAATATTTTCATTACACCCCCCCGAATAGTTTCAATAACACACATGAGAGTGCTTAAAAAGTAATGTCCTATAGATAAAATACATTTAACTATTTTTATGTTTCTGGCTTAAGAAGATTTTTATTGAAACGTTGAACGACATCGTATACCCTGGGAGAATATGGCGACCCAATTAATATCTCAATTATTGAACAATTTGTTGTTCCAGCGATATTGATACCTTCAGGGAAGAAAACTTAAATGGCTTGAAATTTGAATATTTAAATGTTGGTATAAGTAGACATAACTTTCTCTTTTAAAACTGTCTGCACTGATAAATATTTTTCGTTTTGTAGGTTTTCAGTTGAAAGATAATTTCAAGTGTATATTAATTAAGACAAATTAGCTAACCCACAGATTGTTAAATATTGATTATTGTAATAACATAAGTTTCGCTACTTTCTAAGGCCGATCACTATGGATAGTTCACAGCAACATTTGGTAAAATTTTTACTTAATATAGTTAAATATACTTTCTATGTATTAATTATTGTTTTGAGTTATAATTTATATCTATTTGTTATTTTGTGAAAAAATAAATCACGCTAAGAATGTTAAACAAATGTTGAATGTCAATATTCACTACAAATGTTGAATGTCAATATTCACTACAAATGTTAAATGTCAATATTCACTACAAATGTTGAATGTCAATATTCACTACAAATGTTGAATGTCAATATTCACTACAAATGTTGAATGTCAATATTCACTACAAATGTTGAATGTCAATATTCACTACAAATGTTGAATGTCAATATTCACTCCAGACGTGGTTCTCAACCTTTCGCGACTGTAGCCCATATTGTGCGAAAGTATTTCTGCTGGTATTCATCACAAATAGGTTCTTCTAACTCCTTGGTTGTCCCTTGAGTGGGGGGCGCGTACCACCGATTTAGAACCGTGGCACTACAGTGTTCAAAAGGAATATGATTGTTCATTAGTTAAATGAAGAATAATTTATAAGTTTCTACTTAATATGAAAATTGTTTTTTCAATAAATTTATTGATTCTAATGTTTATTTTCAATTTAGAACTTAATTAGTAAGTTAACACATTATACTAATTGTCTATTAGTTGTTTATTTCATTACATATTCCTATATTGTTAGTATTGTTATCGTTTGTTATAATGCACTAGAATAATTTAGTTTTATTATTTTTACCATGAATGTATTTATAAGTATGTTAAGATAATGCAGTAGTCCTAAAGACCACTAACAATTTATGATATTTGTCGAATCTGAAGGTGACCCCCTTGACAAAGACCAGCTTTAAAAAATTAAATTAATGTCTTTTGTTTTACTGGCCAACATTGCTTCCACGTCATGGGCCTTAACCGACCGAACTCCACTTCTGTCTAGTTACATAACTAAATAGATCATGAAAGCTTTTGAAACAATGAAATGAATTTTCTAATGTAATTTTCACACAAGATTGTCAGATTTTAAGAAAATTTTCAACATGCTAAAGAGCACACGATGGGGGTAAATAGTCCAATACGATTTTGCTCTTAGAAAGACCTAATTAGAGGAAAATCAGACATAAATATGTAAAAAACATACAGAAATTATAAAGCTATGTTTGGGGGCAAGAATGTGTCAACAAAGCGTTTTGTAAAATTTAAAAGGGAGGTAAAACATATGAAAATGAGCTATTTTTAAATGCTTATATTTTTAAAAATTAGCAAACCCACATAAATAAATATGGTTTCTTTTCAAAGAATAAAGTGTGAACAATGTAACTATTTTAACATTAGAATTAGAAAAAAAGAAGCAATGTGTTAGACACCATGATTATCCATCATCATGTGCATTAAAAAAATGCACCATTCTAAAAAATCATAAAAAATTCAAATTTACCTTCTAAAATCAATAGCTTTATATCAAAGTGAAGCAAATTCAATTGTCTATAATAAATAAACTATTTAACATGATAAATTGTGTATTTTTTTAAAAAAAAAGCTTAAAGAGATATATCCACTCATTTTTTAAAAGAATCCTGTAAGCACAATTATGACACTTGATATGAATGTCATTCAAAGCTTAATTATTTTATTTCAATTTACTTTCTTTAACTTAAGTAATAAATTTGTATTACAGCATGATTTATCATCTTTTCCCACACAAAAAAATAACAATAAATATGTCCTGTGAGTGCTCACACAATTTTAATAACACTATGAAGAACAATTATAAACAAGTAATACACTATATCTAATATTAAAATAATTTTGCTAGTATATCAAATAATCAAAATTACTGTTCTTTAATTCTTTGTGGATATTGAGCCAAGTAACCTATAGTTTATAATCTTTATTATTTGTAACATATCAATATTTCATAACTGAATTTTATTATTTTTTAATTTAAGTATGATTTATTCTGAGAAAAGATACAGAAATCTTTGAATTATTAATTGGTAGTATGTTTTGCTGTGGCAATTTTGATTTATTTAAGAATTAAATGAATTATTAAATGGAAATTTGAAAAATCAGTCCCTTGTAATAATCCTATTGGTGGTTTCATTTTGGTAGCTTTTTGAAATTTTACATAACATAAAAAACAGTTGTTTAGGTACATTCATTATGTTGAAGCCATTTTGAAAGTTATGTGATGATTTTATCTTTATTGTCTTCACATACCACAATAAATCTGCTATCTTTTAATTTATAACTTTTTCATGAGCTCTTTAGCAAAATTAATTGAGTAATAGGATATTATGTCCTGTATTGCCATATATGTCATACATAATACTGAATGAAATATTTGAATTGCATTCAACAATTTCTTTCAGAAATAGTACATAATAATCTTGCCCTGGCTGGGATAGTTTGACAAAGTAATCCCCTGCCCTTCCACCAGATACCTGTCTCCTACAGTTCTTGACAAATGTAATAAGGCCTACTATTAGTTTGTGAAACTATGCATTTTAAAAGTAAGAAATATTACTGCTATAAATAATGTCATTAAAAATACTGAACTGGTCATCATCTGAAATAAAAAAAACACATATTTAAAAAATATGAATACACAAATAAGAATAAAAATATAGGGTTGTATTTGTATACACGTAAGACTACTATACTTACCTCTGATATTTCATCAGCGCTAACCTCGCAGAACGAACCCGTTTCACACAATGCACCACACGTCCCACGTGACAAGTTAATCACTATGCGTATCTCTTCCTCATTAACGTCAATTTTCCCTGTTTTGATTTTATTTTGGCATCTTTAGTTTGAACTGAAAATTTAAATGGACATTATTCTCAAAGCGGAACCAATCTTGAAAGAGCATTTTTTGTTCCTTTTGTTTGTGTGCAGTATGAGTCCGAGAGAAAAATGGGTGCCAAAAAGGCAATATTGGGAATTATTTTTGCTGCCCTCTCTCATTAAAAGTGCTGCCATTTGTATTTTTTCAGTAAGTTATTTTTTGCTAATTTCTTTCGACTATTTGACATAAATTACTCGATCTTATCTGGGAAATCACTTCAAAACACAGCATACAAATAACCCACTGGAAAGGATTTTATTAATACGAAGGAAACATGTCAAAATGTTATTTACAGAATGCCATACATATGTATGGTGTAAGCAAGGACTTAGGGCAGCACCGAACTTTGGTTAAATGGAGTACATCGGGGGCAGCCCTACCAGAAGCAGCAAAATATTACCTAGAAAATAGTTTCAGATGAAGTAGAGACCTCCTGTTTCTCTGTGTGTATGCAGTCCCTGTAATGGTGAGATGAAATATCTTTGTTCCTATCAGCTACTAATGAGACTGATTTGATTGAACTCTCCCTTCTTTCATCCTCACCATAGCCGCTAGTGCGATGGATTCAGATCGACAGTCGAACGCTTTACCACACCATCCGTACCCACCTGTTTCTGTCACCACGGGTATTCTATGGGATTGTACGGCTAGTACAATGTCCAGCCGCCTTTACTTTCTCCAACAAAAGCCAGGTACCCATTTGTAAGCCAAACACTTGACACTGGTCATCAAACACTTGAAAAGTCACTGGTGTTTGAACTCGTGAGTTTCTAAATACTGCTAACCCATACCATGTAATGATACAATTATATTTAGTTATAAACATTTAAAATTACCTTATCGGCTTGAGCAGCCTCCTCTATATAGTGAGTAGTAATGATTATAGTCGTTTTTAAACTGCTTTTTGCTATCTCCAACAAATGCTCCCAAATTCTATTGGAAATATTTTGAACAGAGTTGTGAAATAAGTAGGAGTAGCCATCCTCACACCATTACACACGCACACAAACACACACACACATATATATATATATATCAAGGCCGTAGCCAGAGGGGTGCTAGGGGGTAGACCCCTCAGCCGCCGTCTTAAGCTGCCGTAAGCCGCCACGAAGCCTGTAAGCAGTAAGCCGCCACAAAAAATGTTAAGCCAAGCTGCCGAAAACTTTCCTAAGCCGTGGGAGATACGGGATTAACGCTAAAATTTTGCGTGGCGTAT
This sequence comes from Bulinus truncatus, assembly GCA_021962125.1. Lineage (NCBI taxonomy): Eukaryota > Metazoa > Mollusca > Gastropoda > Planorbidae > Bulinus > Bulinus truncatus. Next base: position 1,107,179 of record JAGDYQ010000068.1, read on the forward strand.
ATACGTTGTACTGTTATATAAGTTTCACAACACCACTGCCACATATCGTTGAGAATAGTTTACCAACACCCACTTAATTTTATATTATCTCAGCCTGCACATCAGTGATATTCTAGTTATTAAAATCATTGTAGTTATATTTTTGATTCGTTTTTTTAGCAATCATTTTTATTATTATTTAGTTATAGTTTTAAATTCATTTTAGTTATAGTTATAGTAAGTTTTTTCATCAATCATTTTTATTATTATTTAGTTATTATATAGTTAAAGTTATTGAATAATTTTCAAAAGCACTGCAAAACTTCAAATGCCCATCGATACGACATATACATGCCAATGTCAGGACACAAAACTGGCCTTCAAGCACTAATTAAAAGGAAAACACCCGATGTTCTCTGGACGCACTGCAGGCTCCACAGAGCAGCTCTCGTATAAAAATATGAGTTAGAAACTTAACTACGTTTTTACAAAGTAACGAAAGTTTTAAACTATGGAAAAAACAGTCCATTAAAAGTAAGTTAATTTGCAAAGCTGTGTGAAGATATGGGAGCTTTTCACCCCGTCCTTGTACACCATGTATTTGTCATTTTATTTGACAATCACACTATATTTATTACACATGCACATTACATTTTAAAAATAGAACTAAATCAGTTGCTAATTTGGTAATAAGACTTAACTATTCATAACTATTTCAACAAAAGTTTATTGTTACCTGTCATAATAATTATGAAGAAGAAGGAACTTAATTTACATACAAGCTGACCACAAAGTACAATTATAATGAATGAGAGGTATGTAAGTAACTGTTCACAATTTCGGATAATGTTCTTAAACTTGGGAACTAGTTTACTTGTGATTTGCATGACCGAATTTAAATTGCAGTCAGTCAAGATCGATCTTTCTTAGAAGTGTTTATTTTCATACAAGAAAACGTTTGTTCACAAATGTAGCCTACATGGACCCAAATAGTGACAAAACTCTGCAGCAAAGTTTTTAGGTGTGGGAATGCCGCTGCTGGCAAACATCCTGAAAACCCCAAAAACTGACTTGAACTTCCCCTTCAGGTCATAATCTGCTTATAGGTCAAGCATCTCTGACTAATAGTCTTTAGCCATAAAACTGATTTAATTTAAACTGACTTGAACTTCCCCTTCAGGTCATAATCTGCTTATAGGTCAAGCATCTCTGACTAATAGTCTTTAGCCATAAAACTGATTTAATGTCCCTAGATTCAAATCAAATTAAAAAAAATATCGCGAAAAATCTTAACAAAGAGGATTGACATAGGACCGCAACATGTACACGCGTTCGGGCCGCATAATATACTTTGAGGGCCGTAGTTTGCCCACCCCTGAACTAAATCAATGAGTCCTGGCATATATGAATCAATGAGTCTTGATGTATTTGAATCAATGAGTCCTGACGAAAATGAATCAATGAGTCTTGACATATATAAATCAATGAGACCTCGAGTATCCAAATGATGAACAATTAACTAATAGAATCAACTTGTCATCAGATATCTGAATCAATAACTCCAATAGATCAATGACACAAGGGTAAGCTTAACACATCCACTCAAAATTTAAGGCAAATCTACTTATTCAAGTCATTTTAAAGCGATTACGAAAATCGCATCTAAAATTTAATTTATTATTTATTTGTAGTTAGTCTCTCGTGCAACGATTTTTTTGCAAGTACTATAATAACACGTGAAATCTATTTAAAAATTGGTTCTTAATTTAATTAATTTTTTTATTAATTTTTTTTTATTTTTAACATAAATCTTTATATTAACTTATTATATACAATAAATTATAAAGTATTATTTTTTTATTTCAAGATTAATGTTTGTATGACTAGTAAAAGTATAGTGCATAAATATTTTGGCAGCTACCTCCCTTATAAAAAATTTCGG